>JANRGW010020004.1:0-15950 GCA_024733675.1 Psilopsiagon aymara | reverse complement strand
GGGGGGGGGGGGGGGGGGGGGGGGGGGGGGGAGGGGAAATACAGGAACTAAAAAAATCTTAGTATCCAGAAGATAAAACTTTGGCTAGCATTACAGAGGCTTGCCAAGAGAAATCAGTGTTTGTTCCTGTGAAAACCAAGAAAGAAGTATTTTTTCTTTAGCAAATATTAGTTTACTTCCTCTGAAGTTCATAAACAGGCATGAAATATTTATTGGAAGTTTGGGTAATGTTAAAAGAGGAAAAAAAAAAAGGTAGCACTGCACTCTGAGACATAACAGAAAAAAAACTCTACCACCACTTTGGAAGGAGGATGGTGACATGAGATATTTTAGTTTTTCAAAACAACTCAGTGAGAAAAGACCTAAGTCACTGATAAAGGGATGATTCGGTAAAAGAAAAAGTTATACAAAGATGTATGTTTTGTGTACAAATGTATATGTTGAAAAAGGAGCTGAAGTTAAATGATGGCATTTTAGATTTGATTCTGACTAGTTCAAATGAATTTTTAAAAAGAAATTTTGAATGAAAACAATCACTGAAACAAAGAATTCCTATTTCCAAGGAAAAATGTTAAAGCTACAGAACAATTAAGTTTAAATCCCCCAAACTTAGAAAATGTCAGGAAACTGGTGGATAAGTTTCTGCTAAAACAAATTTTCCACAATATCTAAAACTGAAATTACATATACAACACCAAAAAATTCTGATGTGGAAGGAAGATAAAGTATTCTAAAAATACCAATGCGACTGTAATCAGGAGCTCTTTCATAAACTCACATAGATCAAAAAGGAAATGTAAGAAGAAGAAAAGAGAATGAGGACAGGGTAATCCCTTATCATTTATTTACCATTTCTCTGAAAATTTATGAAGGATAAGTGTGATTCCAGATGACTGGAAGATAATACTATGTGGTCTTGAAAGGGGAAAAACATACTAAATGCATTATAATGTAATTTTTAACTTTGATGTATGCAAGGATACTAGAGGAATTTATCAATCAGCTGATTAATTTGAAACAAGTAACGTGGGTTTATTAAGAACAAATAATTTCCTGTACACCTTTGCCATTTTATTTGTTCATTCATCCGTGGCATAATCAGAATAGTGATCTTTTAACAAAACAGTACTTACTGTTTGCATAGACTAAGAAAAAAAAGTAATAATATGATAAATGAATACATGAACAGTTAAAGCCTGGGGTTTTTCTAGCATATATCAAAAGTTAATGACCAGATTCGGAATGTTTTTAAGTGGGAGACTATATGGGTTGTTTCCTGATTTCTGCTGTATTAAACATTTCATTACCAACTTCGATGAAGAATCAGAGAAAATCCACAAAAAGACCTGATGCAACAAGAAAGAATTGTAAGTATAGTGTGGGAGAATAGCAATTCAAAATTACTTTAAAAATTGTAAACTCTAAGATGAACGAGACAGACACTAGACTTAAAACAATTAGAAGCACATATATAAAGCAGCAAGTGATTGCCAATTAGTAGGAGTAAGAGGCTGCAGAGTGGTTCTAGGAAGTATTGATAGAGCCTACAGTCTCATTTTAAGCAGGTAAGATATAGCGTGAAACAACCTTAAGTAGAGTTGTGCATTGTTGTGGTGTCACCCTCAATCAAGGGCCCAGAACAGAATACCTCTTTCTAAGGAAGATACAGGCAAATTGCAAGGAATCTACAGCAAGACACCAACATTATACAAGATACAGAAAACTGAACCAGTAAAGGAACATGGAAAGGACAGTATGAGCTTCCAAAGCCTTTGAGAAAGTCTAGGTTTAAAAACAGATATAATAAACCTAATTTATAGAAAGAAAATGATCCTATAATGCATATGAAAATTCAACATTAAAACCATCAAAGACACAGAATGAGTTTTCCAAGGCATTTGCAGAATTCCACTCTCCTCCCCTCTAAGAAAGGAGGATGTAAAGCATGTAATAGGGATATAAGAGACTACGCCTACCTCAGTCAGTGCTTGAGGATGATTTAATCTTCAGTTCCTTTTCAGACCCTGCTCTGAATATCTCAAATTATTTTACAAACATACAGTTGGGCATAAATGCGTTTTGAATAAAAAAGTACAAGATGCATTAAGGTTTTGAGAGGAGGGGAAACAAAATGTCTCCACTGGGTTTTCACTTCTGGTTAAATTCTGCATTTCTGATGTTTCTAACAAAAAAGTCTGAGAAGTCTGTCAAAACATTACAGATGTTCTCCTAGGAAAAAAAAACCCCAACATTTTCTACAGCTTTGCATTCATCGTCTGTAATCTATTTGAAGTATGACATAGGAAAGAATCTTAGAGTGCAATGGTACTACATCAGCATACTGTAAGTTAGAAATATGATGTTCCTTACCTATTTTATGTCACGAATAAATCAAAGGATTTAAACTTCTCAGAAAAAAAGCCTCCTTAGGAACATAAAAATTACGTTTTCTGAATCTTCTAATCTACGGCTTTTGTTAATTTTTTTTCTTTTGCTTTTTATTCTTACATATAAAGAAGATGGGAAATGCAGTGCTATACTGCACACATGTTGCTAGATGGACATGGAGAAAAAAATAAGAATCATGTAAGGGAAGTGTTATCTGCCCAATGAGTTTCTACCACTATCCAAATAAGAGTCAGTGAAAGGAGAAGCACAGATGCCTGTCCAATACCAGCAACTGTTAGTCCAGTCTACTGATACCCTTTCAGAGGCTGTTTGCACTTCAGGATCTAGGAGGAAAACATGAAGAAAGGCAGCTGGATTTTGAAGGCCTACTGACATGTTGAAAATTTAAAATTGAGCTGACTGAAACTGAGATTCCTCTGGAATTCCGAGTTGAAAATTCAAGGAGCCTGAGTACCAGATGGACCTATCATGTCTACTTGTCCTACCTTTCAATTTCTTTAGATTCACTTACAGATGAAGACAGGTTACAGGGCTAAATGGACTGCTAGTCTTGAACCATTATGGCTGTCCTTGTGACTGGCATCTTGGAAGCTGAATGGCTGCTGAACATGATAGCTCCATGGATAGAAGGAACAGAAGTCCCTTTCAGTTTGCTAAGGCTGGCCTTTCTCTCAGTTTAGGTGTATTTTAATATTCCCTTGTTATTGCTACAATACAAAAATACATAGAGTAAGCTAACTGTAAGCAATTTGGATATGTATTCTGATTGTTGTTCCAGTTAAAGACCTAGCTGACATCTGGAGGTCTGCTGTTTCTGAAGCTTAAAGAAAAACAGCATTGGCAAATCATTCCTGCTTGTATTTGCCATGAAGAAAAAGGGGGAAAAAGTTTAGATGGAATGAGAGAACATATTTAAGAGAAGTGAAAAAACCAAGAAAAATAATTCTCTTACTGCAGAAGCATTAATGTGAAAGAAAATGTAGAAGCCTTCCTTCTTTAATATGAAATACAATGTACTGTACTTCCTAGAGATAAACAAGTCTTTCCACTGAGTTGAACAAGTTCTCCCTGAGTAACATGCATTTTCCAACACTGGAAAACGCTACCTCTTTCCAAAGAAAATATTTTATTCTGAGGTTTCTTCCAGCTGTGGGAAAAAATCCATAGTGAACAGCAACATGCTTCAAAACAACTGAGTAATCCTGCACAAACACAGAACTGCGTAAATCTCACATAAGCACACTGTACACTCACTTGTAGAGCCCATCCCTGGTTATACAATACTGCTTTCTTGGCAGGTACCTCTATGCTGCAAATAGCATCCCTCATCTAACTTCCTATTATTAGAAAAGAATACAGAATTCTTCGAGCTCCCTTTTTCCATTGTGCTCTTCAAATGCCATGGCACTTTCAACTAGTTTCTGCCTTCCACCACAGCAGTAAGCAATCAGGGAAGGAGGAAGGAAGAGGGTACACAGTGGTAGCGGATGTACTATAATAAGTGCAGAGCAGCAGGAGCATCACAAAGTTGAAAGCATAGTAAGAAAGATAAGAAGGGGATAGAAATAGTAAAATGCTACAAAAAAAGTTATCAGATTAAGAAAATAGTTCCACATTTATGTTTAAATCCTGCTACAGAAGGATGACTAATACTGGACCTAAAATGTGAATAATGACACATTTACTGATCTCAAGTAGCTCAGTTAAGTAAAAACAACAGAAGGCAGAAAAGCATTTTCACAATGTCTGGTTGTGATGAAATCATCTCAAACAAAATATTTGGGATTTGTAGTCAAGATAGCTAATGACTGAGCTAAAAAATAAGCAGTTCCATAAGGTCTACCTGGAAGGATCTATTCTGCAAACAAAAATAGATTTCACTAATTCTAGAAACATATAAAATTCATAGTTCTTACAGAGTATGTGGAAAAATGCAGGACCTTAACAGGCCCTCTAACAACAGCCATGTCAAACACACTTCTGGATCCAGTAGACAGGCTCTTTTCCACTTTTCTAAAGTTCATTTTTTAATTTATGTCTAGCAGTTAAAACGAACCAGAAATGAATTAATAGCTAAACCAGATGAAGCTGATTTGCAGTGGGGGACAGGATAGGTTCTGCGTCTCTCTGAACTTCCTAAAACAGCAGCTACTATAGAGATGGAGTCAGAGCATGCCAAGGGCTGGCTGTAAGGGAAAGTCCTTTTTACTAAATTCCTGCATTCTGGCCTCTTGTGTAAACTGGAAACATTTGGTTTAGAAGCAGTCATCCCAGAATCAACTTATTTAACTGCCAAGCCCCATAGACTCACAAAAGGGGAGTTCCCCTCCTTATGCTTTCCCTCCCTGGCCCCCAGTAGATCTCAGCCTCTGCAGAAGCACATGCTGTAGTGAGAGGCAAAACTAGCTGTCTGGCAAGAAACTTTTTATTTCCAGCCTGTCTCTCCAGACGAATTTGGTCTTCACCACAGAATGAGACTGACAGCTCTGCCCTCCACCATGAATGATTAATTTGTTATGGGTATCTAGTCTATCCAAAGATGGATTTGAACAGAAAAAGCCCCTGTATACTTGCTATTTGATAAAGCTGCTTTCATGTAGGTGGAACCTCCTTTATCAAATCATGGAAAGCAAGAGAACCAAGTCTCATTTTTAAATGCTTTTTTTTCTCATTATGGTAACCCACCTGTGTATATCAAAACTGTTCATGTGAAAATATCTATGACAGGTATTTAATATTTAGATTTAGAACACAAATTGGAACTCAGAAAATTCCCTGCATTGGCCTAGATTGCCACAAACCTATAGTAACTCTAAGACAGAGCTGTTATGTACAGAATTCTTGAATAATAGTTTTTGAAAAGTTGATATATCTGATTAAAGCAAGCAGCTGAGATAAGAGCTGGTAACAGATTATGGCTCAAAACACAGGCATGCATATGGCTGACAAAGGAATGTGAACTGTGTGTGCAGACAGGTTCTACAAAACTTTTTTTTTTTTTCCCCAAGAAAGATGTTTAAGGGGAGAGAAGCAGATGGGGAGAAGACAAGCACCATATGAAGCTGACAGAAGACTGAAGGAAGCATATGTTGTGACATGAAGACTATAACCCTGAAAAAAGCTAATGGTAAGTGTTGTTTTAAAGCAGCTTTGAATGCTACGCTATGAAACACCCTGCTTGATTCTTCCTCAGTTCAAGGAAATAGGATGTTGCATATTCATTCTGAATAAGTGGCAATGCATCAAAGAAATATCCAACTCATCAATTTATCATCTGAATGGGAAAAACCTGCAGGATTCTAGTTTTGGTATAATGCTGAAATTTAAAAAGAGGAAAACAGGGCATTTAGGATAAGCTATGACGAAGATAACTGTAAGTGTCAAATTGCAAAAATGAGGAAAACAGTTTGGTTTAAGGGCACAAACAGGATTTATAACAAACTAACAAGATTTATTTTGAAATCTATTTTCTTTTTTTTGGTCTGAGTTATGTAGGAGAAAGTAAGATGATTCAATAATTTCCTTTTGCTGTACAGGAATTGATGCTCACACCTGCAATTGAGGAAAGAACTTTAGTTTTCACTTTGACGTGAAGGGAAAGTATTTGTGAAAGGGGAAGGACATTAAAAATGACAAAATCCCAAGCAATACATAAATTACAAAATTAAAAGCAATACCAAAAAACCGGTTATTTTTCAAACTTGTTGTTTATCATTCTTAAGCAGATGGAGATAAAAGAATGAAAAGGTTTCCAGACCAACTCTAACTGTGCTGATTAATGTATGGACAGGGATAGGTTGTACAATGTTAATGCATTTGTATGTGTTTAGTCGAGTGGTGGAGCATTGCATATAATGAATTTCTCCTTTAAAAAATAATACCTAATTAGGATAATTGAAATGAAAGTCACTTATGTTTTTATTATTTGTAATTCAATTATCTCTATGTGACTATAATCTTAGAATTGAAAGTTTCATATGGCATTTTGCTGACTCACACCATTAAACTTCATGCTTGTTATATTAGACATTTTTAGAAGAGTATATAACATAAGCATGTATGTTGAAGAATTTAAAATTGTTCTTTATCTTGAGGAGATACAAACACACACACACAAATATATCAAATGCTACAATTATCACTAAATTGGTAGCTGCAGATTGTGAATGTGACAGAGAATTGAAGCTTTTAAGAATCACACTCATCTCCTCCTCCAGTAGTTTCATATCTGTCTTATCTATTTTGGATGTTAAAAGGCACTGCTATTGTCCAAGCATTTATCACACGGAAGTGGTTGCCTCTTTCTCTTCCTGCCCCTTCTGGGCCTGTGAAGGATCTTACTAATTCACCATTTCAAGATTTGTCTCCAGCTCCAGAGGTGAACAGGAGACCAGCACTATGCCTTAAGAACTGTGGGAACACTCTTCCTAATGGAAAAAATGGAGTTGCTACAGTGGTCTAGAGTGTCCACATTTTTTTTTATTTATTTATTCAATGTAACTGCATTCCAGTCAGGCTCCTGGGGCACAGGGAAGCACCAGTTTATAGAGAGACTGCTAACACTGTAACTATTTCTCAGAAATCAAAAAGGAAACTTGGGGCCAACTGTGTGTCTTCTGCTGGCCAGGACCTAAGGTATGTAAAATCTGAGAACCCATCTCAATTTCCGTCATGTAAGAAGTACAGGAAGAGCTACCCAATTAACAACAGTTTTTGCCTTCTGTGTCTACATAGCTTAATGAGACCCCCTGTACCTTCTGCACTTGAAGACTTTAAAATCTGCCCAGCTAGAACCACTGACCTTGGTCCTTAACAAGGCTCAGAGGCTGTCCCACTGGGCATCTCTTCCCACTTGCTGCCATCCTAGGGCTTCCCATTCGCAGTCCACTGGTTCTCATGACAGAAGGGACACTTGCATGGTGGATTGCACAGCTGCCACGGTACACACAGTAAGGCGTGCAGTGCAAAACCATTTGCTTCCTGATCAGAACCTGCAAATGAACCTCCCCCTTGGAGAACTCATGCTGTCACTATTCTTCTCTATGTTAAGCAGTAACCTGCAGCTAAAATGCAACCAGGCCAATGGCTGCACCTAACACAGTGAGCACTGAAATAGGAAAGTAGCACTGCAAGTAATCGAGAAGTAGACTCATGGGGTAAGTGGCATGACAGGAATAAAATAAGAGTTCCTATTGCTTGATGTGGGAAATTTCATAGGTTTGTCACAGGTGCCAACCCGCTTCATGGCCCATCAAAACCTTTCATGGACTGAAGAGCAAAAAAAGCCCTGCAGCAGCGGTATTTTGCTGTTGAGGATGCCATCAACATCCAGGTGAGGAAGATTATCTGGCTGAAAGAAAAAAGGTCTCCTGAAAAAGTTAGTGAGCAGGAACTGACTTTAGCCTGCAAAGTGTCTCCAGTCATTCGCATACTTGTCCAACGCTATTCAAAAATTCTGATATTAAAAGGGCTGAAAATTGCACTTATTTTCAAAGGTTCAAGTCTCCAGATACACAGCTTTAACCTGAACTAGGAATTACATGAGCGTCCATTATGGATTAAGGCTGTTTTGAATTAACAATATCACAATCTTCTATTCGTCATTGTAATTTCCACCAGAATGTCTCTGGTACTAGACTACAGAGTTTCTGCAAGATTGAATTTCCACACTTCCTACCACCTTAAAAAAGAAAATGTTTATCTAGAGAAGTGTTTATTAGTTTCTATTGGTCCATCAGCCTCAACTAGATTTTTACTGAAAAGGTTTTTCAGAGCTAAAATCTGACTTTCTGTCCTGCTTGGCTTGTGGCAGACTTAAACAGGATTTCTGTAGAAAATCAAGCTGTAAGAATGTGGGTATTTGGGAGCAGAACTTCCTTGATTTGTCCTGTATGAGTTATTCCACTCTGAATAAATAATCAAGTATTTGTGGATAGAATGCATAAAAAGAGAGAGACTTGGCAGTCTCTAGTTTTGCAGACAGGCACTCACATGGCAGATACAGGTTCAAGACCATGCTCTGAGTGAAGGAAAGGAGCAATTTCAGCTCAAGTCTTCCACATGGAGGTCAGCACCTTAACCAATGGATATTTTTGTGATTCAGAAGGATTGGGTTGTTTTTTTTTTTGCTCTGATTAAAACCTCAAACAGTACAACATCACCTGCATACAGTAGAAATTAGGTTCGTTTATTTATTTATTTTTAAAAGGTTTACCTGCAGAACTGAGCTGCACTTTGCTTATGTTCAGCTTTGTACATGCTGCATTTAAGTACAATGTAAATTCTGTATGCTTTAAGCATACTTGTCTGGCACTAACTACTGTTTTGTTGCAGTTCACAGTGGATCTTATCAGTTTATTACTTGCACAGAAAGGGGATAAACAAAAGAAAGCGTCAGACAGTGACTTAGTTCTGCTGGCTCTTCTAATACTAACTCAGTCTATAATACTAGACAAATAATTTTGATTCTCTTTATTTCACTCTTCCTCTGTTGACATCTATAAAAGAAATCTCTACATGTCTCAATATCTAATTCAGAACACTTCACTCTAATACTGATAAGAGCCTCAAAACCTACTGATATACCCACAGTAAAATTGCATCATAATCAAGAAATACGCTAACATATTATGTTTGCATTCTCTAAGGAAGTTTGATCTTCAGCAAAGAGAATTTCTCAAGAGTCAGTTGAAGAAAAGAGAAAATATATTTTAGGGATACTAGCTCCTAGTATAGTCATATTTCAGTTATGCAATGACTGCTTCTCTTAAAATTTGAAATTAATATTTTAAACTCAGATATTTTACATTTGTAGCTTACCTATGAGAAACAGCTCCCCAGGCACCATGCTTATTTGTTAGTATGTTGAGTATCTTCTGTTTCAGCTGATTGGCTGTAACATGATCTCGATGCTTAGCAGCACTGATAAGATGATCACACATCTTCTCCTCCTCTCTTCTGTCAGCAGCATACTGAGCACACTGCGACTAGGAATGAAAGCACATCCACTTCATAAAAGACTGGCTATTTAGAACTGCTTTTAAAAGGTGATTTACCAAAATTCTTCAAATATGACAAGAATTCATCAAAATACTTTTAAGAGAAATAGGACACACCATTCAACTGAAAGAGTTCTGTTACTATATATTATCCATGAAGAAGCATTCAGAGCATGTAAAAAATGAAATATCAAGGGCAAAGACAACAGAATTGCAGTTAGAAACATTTAGCTAAATGTCTCTGTGTGTATATGTGTGACTACGGATATGCCTTAGAAGATGGTCTTTACTTGTAAAAGTTTCTTGTGTTCACAGATATAAAATGCAGATATAACACACATAGCATAATATAAAGGAAAAAATCATGTACAGTGGATTTGACTTTTAGATGTCAATAAAACTTACAATTAAAAAGCTAGTTGATAATTTATTAATATGGATGCTGAAGACAAATTCCTTTAACTGTGAAATTACTGACTGTATTTTCTATTTCATATCACGACATGACAAATTTTCATAACATACTAGATTTCTAAAAAAATACTAATGGTTAAAAGCTCATCTTTTAAACTGAAAAAGAGCTAATGTTCTCATCATGTTTCCTTAAAGAGATAACTACCTCTAAAAAAAATGCTGTGGTTATTGACCATGCAAATTTATTCCTAAAACTATCAAAACTCTACAGTGTATTTTAGCAATGATAAATCCTTTATGTGTAATAAGCACAATGTAATTTTCCCAGGTTTTTCTCAAAATAATCTCAAGTTCAAATCAATTTCTCCTTCTTGTAAAGAATGTTTAAAAATGTCTCAATAAAGCAAATGTAGCCATGCAAATTAAAATAATTGAAATAAATCCATTACACATATTGTTTTCTAGGTATAAATTACAAAGGCAAGATAATTCTCAAAACAGTTATTTTTAAAATCACTTTTTAAGAGACATTTTTGAATGCAGTTATTGTGCACCACTTTAGAACGTTTAGCCAACACTCAATGCTGTAACACAGTGCTGACTAGAATTCTACTTTCTAGTATTCAAAAGAACAATTAAAAATAAGTTAACCTCATGCTAAATTGTAGTTTATTGTTCATATTTCTGCACCCTACCTTGTTAGTACAGATCACATCAGCATTCAGTAAGATTTCAATAGTGGTCTTTCCACTGTGTTACAGCATTATTTCAAGTAATCTATCTGGAAAATAACACTCATTACACTTATTCATAAAGGGTTAATTCATTTTTCAATTTATCTTCTTGTACAGGGAAGCACCAATTAGTACAATGATATGCCTTAGTAATGAGGTTAATATTTCACCAGCTCATTGGACAGTAAAATTAAATTTTCATTTTTCTTCCTGAACAATTACAAAGGTTAACAAAATGAAAGTTAACTGTGAAGCACCCATTCTGGGAGGAATTTCCCTGGACCTGACAGCAACTGGAGTCACAGGATAAAATTCAGATGCTGATCCATGGCCTCCCCACTATGCAGGAGACACAGTAACTCTGCAGCTTGGGCTAAATAAATTCACCCAGCATGGTTCAATTAAAATTTAAAAGGTAAAAATAAAATAGCCACTCACTTCTCTGGCTCAGAGCAGTGATTAACATGTACTAAGCCCCAGCATACATACCAATACATTTTATTAAAACAAAATGACAGATTGACAATTATGCAACAGAAAACTACCAGAAATCTTCGTCCCTACTACTTTCAAGTAGGATGAAGAATAAAATGTTCAGTTATATACCTACCATTATTCAAGACAATATATAAAATATTCTTTCAGACTTTAAGCACCACTTTACTTAAATATATCCAAGCTTCATATTTTACACAGGCTACATTTCATAATTTTCTCTTATGACTTGCAGATTTTAGATGAGTAAGATAAAATGTGTAGCTGAGGTTCTTCATGTGACAAATATAATGGAAGTTTTCATACATGAAAAATATGTTGGTTTCTTTACCAGACAATAAGACTAACTTAATGCTATTCCTTTAGGGAATTCGGTTAATATTCTAAATCCTATTTGCTAACAGAAGCTGGAAGTTAATTGAATATTCTCATTTTGTGTAGAGTTGTGACAGATCTTATACCTCAATGTATTCTTCAAAAAGCAGATAAGTCAATCTTCTATTGTCATCTTAGGTTACTGCACGATGCTCTGATAAATATCAAATGTTATGTATTGTTGAGGCAATATGAAACTTCTCTCTGACACATTTAATTGTAAATGTGGTTTTATCGAAGTTCAAAATATCCAGTATATGCTTGGTAATAAAGTTGTTGCAATCCCATATGACAAAGTGTCTGCTGTCTGCTCTGACAAAATGAAGTAAAGGTTATGTGTATTCAAAATGACAACAGATATCTCTGTGTCTCACACTTTTCAGATAGGTCAAGGAGCACAAAAACTAGTACATCAAAGTGCATTTAAGAGAGCTGCTTCAAGGAGATAAAAACCTAATCAAAACTGAGTTTACTGGATCCTATTTCTAGCCACCAGGTGCTTGTTGACATTTCCCGACAGATGAATAAATTGATATAGCTATTTATTATCATCATCAATACTAAGTCAGACTATCTTAAAAATAATGTTAGGTCATTTGAGCATTAAAACACGTAGAAATGCATGTTTGTGCATATATGCTTACATGTACACAAACATATGCAAGCACAGGCAGGTTTGGAAATAATAAAAACTAGTGATGCCAGAAGGTTGCATAGGGTAAAAATGCAAAACCATGGTTGATAAAGTCATGTCCAGAATGAAATTTTAACTTTACTCCATCATTTTTGCATGAAAGTTTTTGAATAGGAACAGAATTAATCATGAAGAAATAATAAAAGCCCTGTTAATCTGAGCACATTTTAAAAATCAGGGGGGTCGTATATTTCTATAATTTTCTAGCAATATAATTTAAATCATATACTGCAACACTCATGGATGAAAACAACAACTGAATGTTGATTCCTTTTGGGAGTAAGAATTATACTCATTAAAGAGTTATGGGAGTCAGCTGCTCTGTTATTTCTTCCAATACTTAAGAGGAACAGACATTTTAACCACAATCTTACTCTAAATAATTAATGATTCCTGACTAGAAAGATACGTAATATCATATTTCAATATATAAAAATATATAAAGTATAGCAAGTAAATGTTATAAGTGCTCCAAAATGCAAAGTACTCTAAAAAAATTACCTTAAAATACTAATTCTGTTTAACACAACATTTCTAGTTCTTATTTTTTTATGAAGTGCCTTAAGTATATTAATTGCTTTTCTTTCTTACTAAACTCATACATATCGCTGATAAAATCAAACAAAAATAATTACTAATGTGATTTTCATTACTCTTCACAACAAAACAGAAAAGTTCTTTGTGAACCTAAGGGTCTACCATATCAGTTTAGACATTCTGATTAAGGGATTTCTTCAAGCTGTAAATGTTTTCATAAATTTAAGTGAGGAGATGAGAAATTAAACCCATTCCTTGTGTTTGACATTTACCGAAGCTTTTAAAAACTAGTTTTGAAATACCTTCAATGTAAATTTCTTTCTTGGAAGAAAAAAAAAACTTATTGTATGGGGTTACAGCCGAGGTGACAACTGAGTGAAAACAGAGAACCAGAAATCCAGCAACTCACAGGCTTACCTCAAACTCAGCATGCTTGTGGACATCTTCAGCTCTTTGTCGGTTCAAAATAAATTCAGCTTCATTTGCAACACGCACTATATGGTCTTTCATTGCATGACACAATAATCTGAAACAAGAAAAAAAATCAACCTTTATATTTGATATACTTTGAACAACCTATTTCAGAAGACTTAAAATGGAAGAATTAAAGTTAATGAAATTTCTGTAATGCAATTGCCAAATTAATTGACATCAAAAATTTTATTCTACCCCAAATTTACTGCATTTGTGAAAATACAAATCATGCTATATGGAAAAAGCTTGCTATTTGTTACTGAAGGGAAAAGTTCCTTATGGATGTATTAGACTTCAAGTATGTTTTAACAGCAGTCTCAATATGAATATGAATTCTACACAATCATTAAAAATTCTAGACATCTGCTTAAATTCCTATTTCAAAGTCTTAAAAAGCCACATCAGTGAGACTGAATCAACTTAAACTGTCTTCGATGTTACCCAAGAAAGTCTGCAGGTGTTTTCATGCCATACTCCAGCACATCATTCTAGTGGGTAGCCCCTCCCTATGTTACTGTAAACCATCTGACCTAAACAGACAAAAGAATAATAATAACTTCAGGTGGAACAGGAACCATACAGGCTTGAGAGAAGACTGGGACTAAGTGCTATGCGGGATGAATTAAGACACTCTGATCTAGTGTCATCTTAGCTTTGAAAGGAAAGCTACTATAAGGTCAGGGAAGCAACGCCTTACAGCGGTTTTTGCAAAGGAATTTGCATATGTGCTTGCTGTACTAGCTCAAGGAAATTTGTTACTATTTTGAAATATAAAAATAATTTGGTACTGATTTTTATTTCGAAAGGGAAGTTATCTTGCATTCTCAAACTGTATTTCTACTAAGCAAAAGATGGTGAAAGTGTTAGCATTGCTGTACCTAGTTTAAATCACAGCCAGCTAACTCTGATTCAATCTCAAATTCACATCGAAACAGCACAACTCTCCATACTGCCCTAATGGAGTTACACCTCATGACATGCTTGGCAATGATGTCATCTTTCTAATACTTACTAATTTAAATCCTTACAAACTCAACTATAAGCATGGCATAAGGCATAATTTAAAAAAAAAAAAAAAAAAGATAAAAATAAAGATAAAAACCTCAGACTTTTCTTGCACGAGATAAGTGCTTACAACTATCTTTTGGACTCTCATAGAAAAAACAATAGAAATTGTTCAGAAAGGATCCCAAACCAGGAAAAAATCTCACACTCAGTAGTATCAAAGGCTAAAAATACATTAAAAAAAAAAATAGTCATCTCCCTTCATGCACAGCAAATAAGACAAGGGAACAAGAACTTCTAGGACAGCAAATTCATTCCTTCACTGCAACACCCAGCCACACAATACAATCTCTTTCATAAACTATTTTTAGTTTATAAAAGGCATTTTCATGAAATCTAGCTCATGAAATACACCTTCAGCTTATGAAAATGTGATTGAGTCGCTTGTCTCAGGCACAGCTTTGGAAGGTCCTCTGAAGGTTAAAACTCTCTTACTTTCCAATCCAAATGTACTCTTCAGCAGTCTTTACTGTTACATTTTATGCAAATGTTGCCTTTAAGTTTACACTGTCCTTCTTCCTTCTGTTGACTTTCTGATATTACATCTATTTGTATTTTAATAGGCTAAGTAAATCAGGTCTCTGACTTCCCTTCAATTAGTAAAAGACATTGCCTTCTGGGTTTTTACTAATTTCATACACTGATTTTACCTTTCTGGCAAGTGCACAGCTAAAACTGTCAGCAGTATTCCAGGTAAGTTTCAGTCACTATTTACATAGTAATATCAATGCTGCCTTATTTCAATGGAAATAACTTTTCTGATGCAATTCTAGAATTGTGTTTTCCTTACTCTTAGCCCTATAATCTGAGTTTGCACAAGAAAATTTCAGTGTCAGATTGGTCCTTTAACTCCTCACACATTTCCAGAAGATGAATCAACATTCTGTAGCACATATTCTCAAAGAACATGAACTCCATGTGCTGTTATGCTGTAAAATGCTTATGCATCATATTACATTGTATAATATTTATATTAATGCAGAGTTGAAACCCACCCAGTCTATCCTGATACATATTTCAGTCATCTGCCCAACTATGTTTCTCATGCACAAGTTTTACAAAGTAGTCCCTTTTGGAGAAAAGTCTATCCTCTGCATCTTTTGCAAACTAGCACCCTGTGACCAATCCAAATAAGAAAGAGCTTGAGACACAAAATGCTACACTGAAGGAAGATTTGAAATTTGAGAGCAGTGCCATTTTTATTCTCCTTTGGAAATAAAACATGTTATTTAGTGATATCTCCTTTTCACTGACAACTGAACATTTGTTGTGACTGAATTATAACCACTGCTCTCATTCAGCCTTGTAAATCCTCATCCTGCCTTAGTAAGCCCCACTCACAAAAGACCTAAAAGATAGATTGATGCTGGGACAGTGTTGATCAGGCCTTCTGGTCATTCTTATTAATCTTTACACAAACCCCCCAGAGGGCTAAGCAGTTGAATGAAAAGTGTCACTGCAGGCTTGGTGTACTTCTTTATACTGTTTTCCACTAATTCATGATATACCAAAAGAAAAAATATACTGACTGTCATGGGTTCAGCAGTAGCAGTCATTTTTCCCCTTCTCGGTAGCTGGTGCAGTGCTGTGGTTTTTACTTTCGGCCTGGGAACAGCGCTGATAACACCAATGTTTTTTGTTACGGCTTAGTGATGTTTGGTCTGGCCAAGGACTTGCAGATCCTCATGCTCTGCCAGGGAGGAGGGGAAGCCGGGAGGAAGCAGAGACAGGACACCTGACCCAAACTGACCAAAG
>JANRGW010020003.1:0-14755 GCA_024733675.1 Psilopsiagon aymara | reverse complement strand
GGGGGGGGGGGGGGGGGGGGGGGGAGTGAGAGAACAGCTGCATGGTTCTGAGTTACCGACTGGGCTTAAACCACAACACTGAGTCACCCTTTTGCTACCAAACCAACCCAGACTTCAATAATGACCCATAAGCCCCCTAGACTGGATCAATGCTGGAAAAACAAGGTGATGTTTGTACATATGCAGAGCTGCAATTTAATCCTGCCTGGCTGGGGGAAGAGTGCAAGAGGCTGGCTTCCCTCAGGAAAATATCAACCAGCCTCTTCTTCCTTTGGCATCCCTTTTCTGAAGTAGAAGTTGGTCAACCTCAGCCTCTGGGGAGGATGGTGCTGGCAAAGGCCCCAAGTCCAGGTCCCAGCTGGAGACCTCATGCACTGGCATCCTCCAGCTCCTTCCACCTACCTTCAGCCCACCATGGTCTTTCTCTGAACCAGATCAGAGCTTTCCCACGTTGCAGCTTTGCCCCAGAATTCATTGTCCATTGTTACCCTTTGCAACTAGCAGGGTGTGGGACCCAGATCCCTCTAACTACACTAACTCTTCCTCTTCTTCTCCTGCCACAGCCACCTTGCTTAACATCTCCAGTCCTTCTTCAGCCCCAGCACCCTACCAGACCCTGCCTTTTCCTTGTGCCAGGCACCTGCCCACTCAGACACTGACTTAGCCCTGCTGAGGGATTAGGTTTACACACACTGTCAGGCAAAAACATGCCTGAGGAAGAAAGCTCTTTGTTTTGTATTATTTTTTTCCTAAGTAGGTAAATATCCCTGTTGAATGAAATATGAATGTCCATCTTCGGGGTCAGGATGGGATTTGGGGATGTAACTCTCTCTCCAGGCCAGTATACTCCATCATGTTTAGCCTGCAGTGACCTGGGCTGGATCATGAAATCTGCGTCTCGGATGTGCATGAGGCTGGTAGGCACATCCATCTCATCCATCCCATTCATCTCATCCCATCCACCTCATCCATCCTGTCCATTCCAGAAAGCAAAGGGACTGAAGGGACAAACCTGCTGTAAAATCCAGCTGCTGAACATCAGCATACCAGCTCAGCAGCCACCCTAGGAATGTGGAGGGTAATTCATGGAAATGTTTCCTATTAGGTTGATAGGGAGGTCAGTACCCACTTCCAGTACCATTTTATTCATGGGGTATTTAAATGTGCTGATTTTTCAGCATCCCAAAGAGAAAACTAAAAAAGCGGCCATATAGAATAAATAGTACAACAAAACAATGAATGTGCTGATGTAGGTGGAGACCAGGAAACAGCAAGAACCTGGCTCTGGACCTTGCAGTGGCCACAGGACCATATCATGTAATCCATCCTGAGCCTAACAGGCGCAAAAAGCAACTGAGCACACAAACAATGACCATGCAACTTCACGGTAGCCTTCTCCCAAATAAAAATATATAAATCTTGGGCAGGGGAAGCTGTGAAAGGCACCCCAAGGCTCAAAGGCAGAGTGAATGGATGACGAGCACCCTGGGAAGGGCATAACACTTTTTAAGGTCCTAAGACCTAGGCACATTGATTTTGCTGCCAGAACTGGAGGAGAGGGACGCAATCAGAGCAATGATGGTTCTGGGAAGAGGCCAGGGGATGATGGAGCCAGAGGTTCACAGGGTAGTTTGGCTCAGGGTGAAGCAACACTTCATTAGTTGTAATTTCTTCAAATCTCTTCCTTAATTTCTTTTCTGTGACTGTGCATCAGCATCTAGGATTCAACACTGGTTGATTTTTCTGTTTGCTTGCTGATTTTGTGGTATTTCTTCTTTGGTGGGTTTGGGGTTTTTTTGTCCTTTAAGCTTGACTGCAGAAACACGAAAGCTGGAAAAAACATTCAGAAAAGCAGATCATCTTACAATTCATAGGGTTCCAGGAGCAAAGGCTTACGGGAGAAAATCCCATGAGGATCACAATTCCCACCACTGTGAACTCAGACCCTGCCACACAGTCTCTACAGGCAGAGCAGGAGACCCCAGCACATCAGCCCAACTGATTTTGTGGGTCTCCCCTAGACCAAGGATAAAGAAATAATTATGTAAATCCAGCAGAGGTGGTGATAGTGAGAAGCATTTTCATGTCATGAAAAATGATGTTCAAATAATTGCTTTGCTTCATTTGGTGTCGTTTAATGATGGCAAGCCAGAGTAAAATTTCATTTCAGGGTGAGCAAATGTGACACCAGGGTTTCTGGTTTTCCACTGTAATAAAAAACATAACTCCTGCAGCTGGAGCGAAACAATTCATCCCACACTCAGAACTTTTTGTTTAGTTTTAATACTTAATTGAGGCAAGGTGATTTTGTGATCAAAGACCAGTTCAAGGTCAACATTTGCAGTGTTTCACTTAGAAAATGGTGAAACAAAAGTCTGACATTTTGGGAAGGCCCGTAGCTGGTTTTCCTGCTGCTCTGTGCTAAAGCGTTAGTGTAAGAGCCCCCCCTCAGGTTGTGGTTTGCCTCTTCATCATCATCTATCATTCTATGATTTCTCATGGCAGGAGTGGCCAAGGCAGTTCCCAATGGAGGTACCAGCCTCGCCTGGAACTGGCTGGCATGCTAGCCCTCATGCAGAAGTGGTTTTACACCATATTAAGGCCCCCAGAAATGCAGCTTTGACCACCAGAGCCCAGTTGAGGGCATCTGAGCCCATCAGTAGTATACATAAAAACATTCCTTTGTGACTCCTGCAGTTACTTTTCACAGGGTAACGATGTGACAGACATCTCCACTTGCACTGTACTGGCTATTCCCAACAGTGTCCTTCTGTCCAGCCTCTGCCCCACATGCTGGGGTAGATGGTGCATGCTCCCTGCTTCAGAACACACCATGGTGCTGTATGGCACTTTTTGAAGCTGTTTTTCCTTAAACCCAAGTGTTTCCAAGCGTTACCTTCTGAACTAAGCTCTCAAACTGAGCATGCCCAGCAAAGGATGAGTCCAGCACCAGACCAGTCTTCACAACCATAGCAGAGGGCAGTGTCTGAGGGCAGTGCCCCATGGGGGACAGGGGATGTGAGTGACAAGCACATTTCAGGGCCATCAGGATGCTCCACATCCAGCTTCCAGCCCTTCAGTGGTGTCCAGCCGCCTCTCACCATGCCCGTCCTCCCACGTCCTGACACGGTCTCTTTCTCATCATATATCCAGTTGCCTAAAGTACCAGCTCACCGGAAAACACATGATATTCCAGAGACAATTAATATTCCGGGAATATACAACTCTGCTTCCTATGCTTGTACATTTGTAACCTGAGTCTCTCTGCTCACTTCTTCCCTTCCTCTGCAATGTCCTCTGGGGACAGCCGAGGACTGTTGGGGGATTGCAGCCCATCACCATGGCTTGGAACCACACCAGCTCTCCTGGGTCCATCCTTTCTGGGGAAAAGCTGACCTCAAAAGCAGCTAGAGGCCACAGTCAGCATCCCAAGGACAGCTGCCTTTCTCCCTCCCTGTGGCTCAGATCATCCCCACAGCCCATTCCATTACTCCTTTTCTGATCTGACCAGGGTAATTAACTTGAGCAAAGAGCTCATTGGAGGTCACCATGCCACACACTCTATGTGGGCTCAAGTGATTTTCCGTCTTGAATGCAAAGACCAGGAGCTAGGACAGGCAGGGCCAGCCGCCACTTGCATTCACCTACACCAGTGTTACTCTCCTCAAAACCCTCTCCTGACCATCTGTCAGAAGCCTGAGCCTGCCTTTGCAGCTGGTGGAAACCTGGGCACTGAAAAAACAATGCCCAAGAGCAGCAGTGTGTTGGGAGTTACACCAGCATAGGCTGAGAGGCGGCTGAAACACTCCCACCACCCCCAGGTGGAGGGTGGGAGGAAAAAAGTCCTGCTGGAGCTGGAGAAAAGATCCCATCCCACCCAGAAATCCCTTCCAAAAATATTTCCATTCAATATGACAGGTACATTGCGGCCATTCTTTGCAGAACAAGCAAAGCCCCTTCCAGCCCAGCCAACAGCCTTGCAACGGGGCTGAAAGAAAGGAAAACCATGGTGAGGAGCTTCTGAGTCAGGGAGCAGATTGCAGAATCCCAGACTGGTTTGGGTTGGAAGGGACATCAAAGCTCATCCAGTTCCAGCCCTGCCATGGGCAGGGACACCTTCTACTAGACCAGGTTGCTCCAAGCCCCTGTATCCAACCTGACCTTGATCACTGCCAGGGATGGGGCAGCCACAGCTTCTCTGGGCAACCTGTGCCAGGGCCTCAGCACCCTCACAGGGAAGAACTTCTGCCTCAGAGCTCATGTCAATCTCCCCCATCAGGTTAAAGCTATTCCCTCTTGTCCTGTCCCTACAGGCCCTTGTCCAAAGCCTCTCTCCATGTTTCTTGTAGCTCCTTTAGGCACTGGCTCTGCTCTAAGGTATTCCAGAGCCTTCTCTTCTCCAGGCTGAACAAGCTCAGCTCCCTCAGTTTGCCTCCAGAACAGAGGTGCTCCAGTCCTCGCAGCACCTCCGTGAAGACAAGCTCCATCCTGCAGCTGAGGCTCTTGGCAGGTGAATGTGTTGCAAAGCTAGTTCTGGCTCCTGGTCTAGAGGAGACCCCAACAAAAGCAGCACAGGCACAAACACAGCTTCCCTGTCCCTGCACGCCCCAGCTGGTCCAGTAGAGTATGACACCAGTGTTCCCAGCCCTCACCTGCTGAAGTGCTGCCTCTGCACCAACACCAAACACTAGCACAGCCCATCTACTCTGCATTCCGACCTTCAAAAGCATCCTTTTGAGGTGCGGTCTTTCCTTGCAGACATTGGCAGGTGTTGGACTGGGTACTCCTTTCTGTGAACAGGTTTTCCATTGGGAACCAGCAATCTGGGCAATGGGAGGATCACGCCCCAGTAAACAGAGGTTGATGTACAGCATGGGAAGGCAGAAGGAGCCCAGGTCTGTAAGGAAGGGTGGGAAGTAGCAAGGTCCCTGGGCTGGGAGTCACAGTGCCCAGTCCTCCTCCTGGCAGTTTGCTTTCTGATTTTAGGACATGATGCACTGGGTGCTGCATTCTGGCCATATGGGATGGTCTTAAGCTCAGCTCAGCTAAGTCGTAGTGCCTAAGAGTTGGATTTCTACCCCTAAGTCCTACGGTCCCTTGTAAAGCACACAGCCAGGAGAGAGCCACAGGCAGCACAAGTTACAGCAGCCACGGCAGCACACCCCTGCACTCATACTGCTTTCCTCCTGGGATGATAAAATAAACGTGGAGTGACTGATCCCAGCTGTGGCTGTCAGATTACAGCTTCTGGCATGGGGGAACATGGCCCACGTTGGCCAAATCCCACTCCCTCCCACTTCCACCAACCCAAGCTGCCTCTAGTTCAAGCTTGCATCAGCAACGAGGCAAGACAAATCCCCTCTGCCCTGGCTGGGGTAGAGTGGTGGTGTACCAAGTGCTACATCTCCTGGGCCATGCTGCCACAGGCAGCTCAAAGGCATCAGGCTCAGGGCATTCCATCTCCAAGAGGTGGATGTCTCACCTGCACTGGGACCGATGGAGACATGCAGGACATGGCTTTCACTACCCAACTCTGGACAGAATGAATCCCCACCTGGAGATGCTGTTCTGTATCCATAGTCTACACAGAAATTTGCAATGCAATTTAATGCAGCATTAAAATCTGAGCAGCCCTTAGAGGAAGGAAAAACACCGACACCCCCAAAACCTCATGAAGCAGCTTGGCTTCTTCTTGAGCCTGTCTCAGTCCTGCTCACTACCTCAGCCAGGGCATGAACATCCCAGGATTGTGTAAGGTGTTCTTTCCACATCCTGGAATGCCTTTGACACTCCTCTGAAACCACATGGAACATCCCTGCAATTCCCTAAGTGAGGAACAAAGGGAAATTATATACCACTCCATTCAGGGCAGCACCCCAAAGGAGCACAGCACCCAGCAGCACCCCAAAAGCAGTGCAGCACCCAGCAGAACCCCAAAGACAGCACGGTGCACATGTTCAGAGGTGGCTCATCCCACAGCAGGTCTGTGTCCCCTCTGACCTACAGTCTCTCTGTGCCATGTCGCAGGGACTAGCATCCACCCTATGGACCACCCTGCCTCGCTGGCAGCTCCTCCACATCTTTTGCTGGGTTTCCATGGAAACCAGCATAGCACACATATGCCAGCCAGGCTGGGCAGCTCCCAGCCCTGGGGGATGGCCCACATCAGACACTGCATCTCTGTGGGCACATCTCCTTCCCACCCAGGCTGGCATTGCTCTGAGCCCATTGCTCCTCATGGTATTCTCTGGCTGGTGGCAGCAGTGAGGAGCAGTGGGGCAGGGAGCAAACCCATCCGCTTGGTAATTCAGAGGATCCTGTAAGTACACATGCCTTGCTCTCCGCCTGATGCACTTGCAGGTAGCATATGAAAATAGCCAGCTCCTGGCCTGGGGTGGTACAAGAGATGCATTCCAAAGAGAGGAATAAGACCCACATATGAAGCTTTATCTCGCTCTAAGTTGTTGCCCTAGGTCTCAGACGGATTTCTGGCAAATAGTCACAGCTCTGCTATCCTCACCCGGACCCTTCTCTGTCCTACACACATTGCCTTGCAGCTCAGCTCTTCCCCCAGGCTGTTATTTAACAGTGTCACATGGGCATCTCAGCTGCCTAAGGAGAGATGCATGCTCTAAGCAGCTCAGGGAGATGCTGCACCAGCTCCCCTCCATCCACTGCTGCAGAGATTGAATTGCTCCATGGAGCTAGGATAGTGAAGGAGCAAGAGCTTGTTCCCACGGTGCCAGCCTGCAGAGCTATTCTTACCTCTGTCAAACTTTGCCAGGATCTGGAAGTCCCGTGGTTCCCCTATGCTATTAAACCCTTTATGAAACAGAACTTCGGACAAATATCCAGTTTATCACACTAATCACTCTCTCATATGTTTCAAGACACATCCTTCACGTCTTCTCCACCTGCCACACAAAACACACCATTGGAAAGGGAATTCTTACTCTTGCTCCTCAGCAGCAGTAACGCAAATGCTGCTCACAGTTTGCAGGAGATGCTTACCCACTTCTACCATGGGAGCCTCAAGACAAGTGCTCTGCTGGTAAGTACAGCCCCAGAAAAAGGAGGAAAGAGAACATCAGCCTAGACCTGACAGCCATGTGGAGCTGCAGTGGTTCCTGGCAGTGTTAGCAGCCATAATTACACTGACAAGGATTTTTAAACCCTCTTACAAATCCTGTGGGTATCCTCTGGGCCAGAGTTATCTCTAAAGAAAACATCCAAATTCAAGGAAGGGCATGAAAAGAAGACTATAACACTACCAAAAAGGAGATACTGTTTACAGCTACATCCAGCTGTGGGGCTGGTTTCATCTTGAATGAAAACCATGAGGTCATGGTGGGGGATGCAGAAGAGTGGTACTATTATGTGTTGTATGAACACATTTACTTGTAATAAAAGGCAGGCTGGTTTTGTTTGGTTTGCCAGGTTCTGGACTAGTGAAGGAGTATGGAGACAACCTCTCCTCCCACGCATCCCTGTATGTTCCCACTTCACATCCTGACTGATGACCAGTATTGCTTGAAACTTTCTGGAGTCAGCAGGAACTTGCCCTGCTTGGGTACAGCTCCCCAGCACCTCATTATTTAAGCAGGCACTTATCAGCAGACATGCAGCTAATACCATTGACTGGAACAAAACTTGGGCAAGTCTCCTTGTTAAGCACACAGCCAAGTGCTTACTTCCTCTAACAGGATCTGGAAAATACTCTGTTTATAGAGGCAAAAGTAGAGTTTAGGGTTTTTTCTGCAGTCCTGAACTTACAGGCTCCTGAAATCAGCCCTTTTGGGTTACTCCACTGCTGCCTTTGCTTTCTGACTGCATACTATGCAGTAAGGATGCCACGTCTTTCTCCCCACAAGCACCAAACCTTGTATTTGTCTCCTGAAAATTGCTATGCAATGCAAATAACTCCAAGAGTGCCAGCCGGATGGAGCACATTTTCAATGTCCAGGGCAGGGGATTAGGCACAGCCTCCATCATTCGCAACTGCTCGGTGCCAAGAGGGAATAGAAGTTTTGTACCGAATTAGAAACATGGCTCCTGCTCCTGCCTGCAGATTTGTGTTCTGTGAATACAGCCAGAAAGAATTAAAGACAGAAAAAGAAAGAAACTTGGCAACCAAGCACTTGTTCACTTTGAATGAATCTGCTTTGACCAACAATGTGAGGTTTCCACATTTTTGAGCCTCGCCAAAAACCTGTCTCATGCACGGTCAGCAAGGAGAGGTCCTGGGGGCCACGGGGAAGCCCCAGTGCCACAGGGGAGATGCTACCACTGAGAAAAAAGTGAGTGCCAGGATATTCCGATACAAAAATGGATGCTAATTCTCAGCTGGCCATGGCACTGGGGGTCATGCTGCACAGAGGTGTTTTCTAGAGCTCCCCACTTCTTCATCCCAAGTCCATCCATATCCATTGGGTGTCCTGGTTTATACAGGACTGCAGACTCCATTTCTGAAGCAGTAGGATGCTAATCTATAATCAATGCTCTGGAAACAAAATGCTGTGGGATTTTATCTTAATGCACTGATTGCAGTATACTCCTGAGTGATTCCTCTATTTGAATAGTGCTAGTCAAAACACTTAATGTCTTGAATTTCATCAGGTGGATTTCACTAATGAACTATTTCTGTGTTTTCAATAGTTCAAAAATTGGTGGCTGAAGGGTGAAGGGAATCATAACATCTTCCCTCCAACCTGCAGAGACAGAAGAGTGAAGAGCTCTGTCAAATAAATGATTCATTACCCAGCCTTCTCCCAGGCTAGGTTCTCAAGTCAGCATCTTAAGGAGCTGTCTCTACATGTGGCTTCTCTAATTGCAGTCAGTGATGCCCTGCCAGTGGAAGCAGTGCCTTGGGGCTGGCACTGTATGGGCAAGGTGTCCCCTGCTGCTGGGTACA
The DNA here is from genome assembly GCA_024733675.1 of Psilopsiagon aymara. Classification (NCBI taxonomy): domain Eukaryota; kingdom Metazoa; phylum Chordata; class Aves; order Psittaciformes; family Psittacidae; genus Psilopsiagon; species Psilopsiagon aymara. Next base: position 5,844 of record JANRGW010020003.1, on the reverse strand, counting down.
CACTCAATGACACCTCCTTTGAGGATAGAGGCACCCCTCCTTGACTTTAAGTAAAAAAGCCTGCTTCCATGAGACACCCTGAAAACCAGAAACCCCTATGTCATGCCAAGTTAAAGGCATGGGAAAGAGAAACAAATAGGAGTTATACATCTCCACAGGATGAATGTATATATTATTGACACCAGCAAGATGCAAAAATCTACTGATGGGTTGCTATATGTATGTTCCTGAAAGAGTAATTATCCCATCAAGTTTCCAGCTCTTGATGACGCAGAGGATAAACAGGAGTTTCCTGCTTGGGGTTTCATAAACACCCTGAGCAGATAAACACTCATAAGCAAGGGGCTTGGGATGGGAAGGCAACGGGCAGCAATCCTCTTTTATGAGATTGGAAAAATGGTAATCTGCTAAATGGGCATGGCTGGTGGGCTGATAAACAGGGCTCCTGGTCATTACGGTGATGAGCTCAACAGAAAAAGTGTAATCCCAGCCCAACTGTTAGGGAGATCGCTGCACTGCCTCTTTCTCCCTCTCCTAAATCATCACATTAGGCTGATAGGAGAAAATAAATGAGTTCTCTTTGTGCCAGGTTGTGTAACATCATTGAACAGAACCATAGAGCTTTGCATTTCATCTGGGGACATCAGTGACTTCCTAACCTGGATCAGAGAAAAAAACCTCAGTCTTCCTGCATGCAACTTGTGTCCTCCAGTCCCTCCTCTCACTGAGCATCTCTGATGCATCACAGCCAGGCCAGCCTTGCTGAGAGGACCAACACCCCCTTTTACCACTGTGTGCAGGGGGAGAGGTGTCAGGGGAATCCAAAACACAGCTCCAAGGCATACATGCCCACAGCTTAGTGTTGTTCTGTTTTTTTTTCTCACAGTTCTCTCAGTAGGACTGCAAAGAAACACTGCATCCCAGTGTGTAAGAATACAAAACCTTCTCCTGAGTGCCAAAACTGCAGGCTGGGGACAGATTAAAGACAGAGGACGAAATGCCATCTGATATATTTTTGTTTAGTCCCAAAATGCAGGGGTTGGGGTTGGAGGGAAGGAGAAGGCTATGTAAAAAGCTGTAGGCAGCATGACAATTAGTGATAGGATAATGACTGCCCAACAGCACTGCAAAGCAATATGAACATCACAGACCCATAGCACCAACCACATCAAAGAAATCTAACTAGTACCAAGTTCCACCAGCCAACCACCAAATCAAATCAAAGCAAAGAGACAAGCTCCCCATTTCTGGGAACATATCCACAGTTATTGCTCCAGCACTTTGCAAACAAAGAGCTGTCTGCAGTTTGATTAGAAGCTTGTAAGGTTTGTGCTAATGGAAATGGAGCCAGAGGGATGGCAAGTGCAGGACAAGCAGAGGCAGTTCAGAGAAGTTAGTTTGTAAGGTGACAGTTTTAGAGAAACAGTTTTAAATACAGAGAATAATGAACAAACCACAAGCATTCATGGCCTTTTTGGGATGTATTTTGCATGAAACAGAAGACTGAACCAACAAGAAGTATGTACAGTAAAAATAAGCAGCATAAGAATAAAACAAGAAGAGGTTTATCACTGAAAGAGGCTCCTGCACACACAGGGAGTGGAAATGCAGGGGAGCAGATCTGCCCTCCCTCCTGCTGCCTGCAAGGCTGGCTATAAAAGATGTCAAACTACAGATAAAACAGCAAGATAAAAAGATGAAAAGGAGGTTTTTGTGGCTAAGCCAATGATTCACGTTCAAGCACTAGATTCCAAAAATAATTCTAAAAATCATGCTTAAAAAATTAATAATTTACTTTTTTTCCTCCCCTTTCCTCACCTGAACTCCTGACTCCAGAGCTGGCTGTGGGATACTTGTGGATATTTAGGTTCATGATTCATAGGAAGAAAGGATGGATTTGAGGTCTCCTGTGCCAGGACTGGGCCTGGCTGAGCTCAGGCTCCAGCAGGAGAGTCTATGTGATGTAGGGCCATCGTCTGCTCAGGAGGTGATCAAAGCCACAGGAAGGTGGAAGGAGTGGGCATGATTTACCCTGGACTTCAGACAAGCTTTTGATGCATAGCACATGAAAGCTTTGCTACAGGGATAGTAAAATAGGACTGGAAAAGAGTGATTCTTGGAAAGATAAAAAAGCTGAAAATTGAATCAAAGGCTGCAGGGATCACACAAGCTCCTGTGGCAGCAGCACTTCACTGCCATGAGTCCTGCAGACTTCGGAGCCTTGCAAGGCCCCCTTGGAAATAGGAGACACAGTGGTGATGGAGCAGGCAGCATGGACTGGTAACCACGGGAAAATTGCAGCAGGCCTCTGACCCCTGAAATCAGTGTCTGAGGGCTATATAAGGAGCTTGTGCACCACACAAAATGCCTCAGCATCTGATTTTCTCCCTTCTCCTGCTTTCCCCAGGAATATCCATCCCTCTCCCCTCTGCTCTTAGCAGAGTACCCAAAGGGGGAGTGGGAAACATCACTTGCTGGGAATTAGGGGCAGGGAGTGATCACCACAGAATCTCAACCGCAAAAGGAGTGCAAGATGTCTTATTAAGAAAGATCAAGAAGTTTCCACTCACCAGTTTGATCTAACTCAAATATTATTTATCTGGTCTTAGAAGGGGAAGAGGGAGATTTAAGGAAGAAAAATATCTCATTCTCCATGAATTTAAATGGCTGAGAAAATTTCCCATCTTTTCCCCTAACAGACAGACCTTTTTCTAGAAACATCTTCAGACCACCACAAGCTCAATGCAACACCCAGCACCAGAGCAGGCAGAGCCTGTGCAAGCAGCCATCCAATGGCCACTGCCAAAGCTAGGAAGAGCAGACACAACTTCAAAATAGACCTCCTCCATCCCACCCTTCTCTGAGGCTTGGAAGAGGTCCCAAGAGCTCGGATTTGTGCTATGCCATCCCTGCTCTTCCTAGCTCTGAGTCCATCAGAGGGTGTGGGGAGGTGATGCTCCTGGCTGCTTTAAGAGACAGCCAAGACTTCTCCCCTAGGCAGGGGCCCAAGGTACTTTGCAGCCAGCTTTTAACAAGCATCTAGTATGAGAAATGGTATATATGGTATAGTTCAAGTACATTTCATTGAAAAACACAAAAAAAAAAGAGGCCCTTGAAAGCCTACTCAGTACACGAGGTTGTGTTGGAGGTGTTTACACAGATGCTGAATCATTTTCTGCTTGCTCTTGCAGGGATGAAATGCTTCAAGGACAGTTGAGGAGCCTGAGTTGGGTCTGTATGTCTGCACCAGCCTGCACACAGGGCTGTTGTATTGATCTTCCAAATCAGACATGGGAATCATCTCTTCTCCCACTCAAATACAGCATATTCTGTGGAAAACCCCCTAATTTTAACACATTCTAATTTGGGGGGGATTCTGAATTAAGCCTTTGCTGTACTCAGTGCAGTACGAAATTTAAAATAAGAAGGCGAGCTCACCTCTAGCAATTGAAATACAAGAGAGAAGCCAGGGGGAGGATACAGAGAAGAGGATGCAGAAGCATGGGACCCAATATCCTAATTTAGGACAGGAAACAGAGTTTTTACTCCAGCTGGGATCTGGCAGACAGCAAGCCGGGACTCAAATCCCCTCACATCCTCTCTTGTCATGCAGGACCTTGCAGTGTCAAGGGCTGTACAAAACCTTGAACAAGTAACAGTCCTTCCTCTACATACCAGTAATGGGCATACCAATAGTGATACCCAGTGCTTCCTTCCCAAGGGAGCTGGGAAGCTTCATTAATGGCAAATTTCAAGGATCCTTGAAATCAGTAGCTGAAACATGCTCCAGAAATACCGAGCAGCTTTATTTTTAGAATGGATATACAGAAAAATCCCTTCCTGTATTTTCTGAAAAGGGTTTTTTCCCAGTCTGGAAAGGCTAGCTGGGCTACCTTTCTAGTGCTAAGAGAAGGGAGGGAAAAAGTGAAAACACAAAAAAACAAACCAAAGGCAAGACAGACAAAGATGATTTTTTCTTTTATTAAGAAGGGTGATATTCAAGTGCTGAAAACTCCTGCCGGGATACCATAAACAAGAAAGCTGGGAGAAAAGTGGAGCATCTTCTGCCAGGTGAGCAACAGCAGCAGGTGCTGAGCCTTCCTGAGCATCCCTGCTTCATGCACCACATACACTGGCATCGCTGCAGCAGGAACAGCAGCAGTGAGCTATGGCCAAACAACCTGCAGTGCTGCGGGGAGCCCAGGAGCTGGCTGGAAGCAGCCAAATAGGAGGGCTCTGCTGAGGAGAGGTATTAAAATAATATAATCTGGTCAGACTAGGTATCTTCTGGGGCTAAGATCAGCCTCCAAGCACAACCGGAGCAGGAAGAATGCAGTTCTGCCCTGGACAGAGGGTTTATTCTAAGCCTTGCTCTGCTCCAGTCATTGTCCCATTCTCCACAAGGCCACGTGTTTCCCTGGGGAGCTCTGCCACCTTCAAAAGCCTCCAGAAATGAGTATTTACCTGCAAAAGTCTACTTCTGCTCATCATTTCCATTAACCTATTGCATCCTCTTTTCAGGGTGTAATTTAGCTCTGGTTTATTCAGAGAGGGCTGAAAGGAAGCAATACAAAGAAAAAAGACAAAATGGGCTGAACAGAGCACAAATGAGATCAGTTTGTTCTTGAGAAAGGTATAATTCCTGTTACAGACAGGACTGAATAATTCTTTGGACATATTTGAAAGGGACTGAACCTATTTTCAGAGGTTAAGCAAAGCTTAGGTGCCAAATGATGAGCCACACCAAGTTCTGCAGAAGACATATACAGGATGGACACAGCTGGGCTTCATCCATCATTCATTCATCACTTTTCAAGTAATTTCCATTTATTTCTCCTATTCCATAAGACAAAAAAGCCTCTGAAGAGCATCTTCTCCAAATCACCCATTTCTGCATAATCAGAGACGAAAAATAGGAAGCTATCAAAATGAGACACTTTGGTCAGGGCGTCCAAACACACTTTTCCCTAATGTTGTCACGACTTAGCTTGTCACCAGAGGATCAGTTTCAGAAGATAGTGGTGGATTTTGGGTATTCGATGGATCCAAGGACAGGCAGAGGAGAGAGCAGGGAGAGACCATCTCTGCCCTCCTCTGCAGCCTTACCGTTCCTTGTAAATGGGTGACGCAGCAGGATAGAGAGAGGGATGTGCCAAAATGGGGTGAGGTGGCACTGGGGAGCTGAGCCCTTCATACCCTCACAGGTGTGGGGCTGGGAGGAAGGAAGCATGGCCAAACAATGAGCTCCAGGAAGTCACTGACTGAAAGCAAGGGCCCGACTCAGCAAATACCCACTGGAGACAAAGTTCCCACCAGCCAAGGCAGGACCTCAGTGGCTGCAGCCCGTGGTTCCTCTCATGTGGATGCCCAGGGCTGAACGGGGGGGCTTGGCAGAGATGCACCCCCTCCATCTTCCTCATGGGAAATGTACCCTCTGCATCCAGCACAGAAGCAGAAAGGTCCAGCAACAGCACCCTGAAGGGTCAGACCCAGCCTCAGCTACAGAGCAAGGACACATCACAGCTATAGGCTGGGGTTTTGGCTCAGGGACAGAGGGGAAGAAAAAGGCTTTTTAACACACCCAGGGCTGGGGAAGGTGGTGCAGCAATGGGTGTATTCTCAGCTCTCATCTGAGGAGTGTTTTCCTCCCCCCCGATTTTCCACCTGTATAGCATTCAGTGACTGCACAAACACCATCACCCCTCCAGGACCTTGTGAAAGTTCCCTTTTTTTCATTTGTCTTTACAATTTGGGTTTTGGCTCCCAGAGCATGCAGTAGCACCCTGTGCTGGGGCACACACCTGGGACCCAGCCCCCAGTGGAATACAGCATGCAGCCCATGTC
>JANRGW010019998.1:0-15318 GCA_024733675.1 Psilopsiagon aymara | reverse complement strand
CCTGCAGTGCTCAAGGCCAGGTTGGACACAGGGGCTTGGAGCAACTGCTCTATGGAAGGTGTCCCTGCCCATGGCAGCAGTTGGAACTGGATGACCTTTAAGGTCCCTTCAACCCAAACCATGCTGGGATTCTGTGATTTGCTCACCCCAAGATCAGGCAGAGGAAGGTTTCAGCAAGCTGGGTACCACCAGGGCTCTTTTGGCTCTGCACATCCAGCACTGGAGCCCACAGCCTTATTTACAGCCATCCCAAAACACTGTTTCAGAAACAGCAGAACTTGCTAATTTAACACTTCCACAATTACTGCCATTTCTCCTTCAGCCAAAACCATCGGCCAAACAGTGCCGGGCATCCCGCCGCTCCGCTCCAGGGATGGATAAACCATCCCCTTCCTCCAAACCCGTGGAGGAAAACCTCAAGCCCGCTGAGCCCAGTGGCTGAATACTTCCAACAGCAGCAGAGTGGGGCAGCAGCCCAAAGCAGAGCCCGCAGCACCCGGGGTCATTGGCAGTGGCATAGGACAAGCCTTGGCTAATCTCCACCTGAGCCAAACTGAGCCCTGATCTCTCATTTAAGCCCAAGAAACAAATAAATCAGTGGCAGAAGCAGCTTTTAGAGAGGCTGCTATGGTTCCCACTGTGCTAGTTTTATTTTCTGAAGTACCTGCTGCCTGGCGGGCTCAGGATGAATTTTGATTTAGGAGCGAAAAGGGATAATAAAAGCATAAAGAGCCGTTACCCTTCCTCCTGGCCTGGTGGGGTGTTTGCTCATCACACGTTGATGGAAATGCCATTTGACTTCCTTATGAGCTATAGAAAATCTATTAATTGATTTAATCATTCCCTGGGAGTCGCTGCTTATGGAGATAACAGAGTGCCTGGGGCCAGCAGGATGCTGCTGCTCCTCCCTCTTCCAACACGGCAGCAGGGAAGGGGGCAAGGAGAACTTCCTCTCCCCTCCACCAGTTGAAGACTGGTGAATTCACACTTCCAGTCACCTTGGTGGTTTTCTTCTCAAGCCTGCAGGCATGAAATACTGAGCATCAGTTGTATCTAATGGGCATTTCTGCAGGAAGAGAGGGGTTCCCATGGTGGTTTAAACACTGCCACAGCCCTGCTACAGCAGCCCTCAAGCTTCTCACCCCTCTGTACCCTGCGAAGCTTCAGTCTGCATTTACCCCCCAGCACATCCCCTCATTAACCCCAGGGAGCCCCCAAAGACCCCTTTATTTCCCTTATTTTAACAGCACTCAGTTCCCTGCCTGCAACAGCGATTTAATCAGAGCAGTAAAGTTTTACACTTCCACTTTAAACTCCCTTTTCCAAGCGTGGGTTGGAGATGGGAGCACGCTGCACGTTCACCAACCCAATGGGGGATGCAGTGCTCCAGGACCAAAGCGGGGTGTTCCACGGGGACACCAGAAGGAGCAGGAGATGACACACGATTTTAATCAACCCTCACTTTCTCCACCCAGGCAAAGCAATGGTCTGCTCCCTAATACACCAAAATTAAGGGGACCCCTGTGCTGCCCATGCAACAGCACTTGCACCCCAGGGTGCTGAATAGGGTGTAGATGACACCCACAGCAGCACCCATCACCATTACCAACACCCATTGCTCAGCACAGAGCAACACTTTAGCCCCTGATTAAAGAAGCCTCCCTGCACTCAAAAGGAAGAGCAGAATAAGTTGTTATCGCTGCTGCATGTGGCGTTATTCATTTAAAAGAGCCCCTGGAGCAACTGAGCATCTGGCAGGAGCTGGCAGGGAGCAGGGCTGGGGGTGGGCAGAAAGTCCTCACCCTGCATCTGGGCTCTGCTTTGGGGTCTCCATTAATCCCTTTCTCCCCAGCATCAGTGCCTGGACATGAGGAAGCGCGAGAACAGTCCTGAGCAGCAGGAGCTGGAGCACATCACCTCTGGGCCGGCTGGAGCCAGCCCCAGCATTTCAATAGGGGAGGAAAACCCAAAAGCCTGTGATTTCCCCAGCACAGCTCCTCATTAAGGAGGTGCTCCCAGCACTGACCAGCTTGGCTTGGCACTGACCAGGCAACGTCTGGCAGCATCAGCTGGCTGCTTCGGGCCTGAGGCTGCTTGGAGCAGCTTTGGATGGGATGGAAGCAGCGAGGCTGGAAAGGAGCCCCAGGCACTGGAGAGCTGCACAGCACACTCCTCCTCATGGGTGTCCCTGGCTGGCATCCCTGCAGCAGCACACAGGCTCCAGGAGACCCCAATCCAGCTCTGGATGCATGAGCAGAATAATGAAGTATCGGCGATGTGCAGGATCTGCAGGTCTCAGGGAGGTGACAGGAGCCCCTTTACCCACATGTTCTCCATGGGGACTATGGAATCCCTGTGGATAACAGCCCCTCAGGCACTGTGGGAAGAGGGGATCAGAAAGGAGACCTCCCGCTGCCTTGTAAGAGGGTTTTCCATGAGCAAATTCTGGATTCAGGCTGAGAAGAGCCTCACCCCTGCTCCTGGACAAGCAGCCCGGCGCTGCCTGGGGAGACACGCTCAGGCGGCACATCCTGACAAGCTGCTTACAAGCTGCTGCAGACGTTATCCAGAGCTGCCCAGCAGACAACAGCAAAACATGGCACGAGCAGCCCAGGACAGGGCTGTTCATTTAGGATGAAACTGGGAATAAGCAGTGCTGAGTTGGCAGAGCAGGGTCTGCCCATCTCCCTGTGTCACTCTGCCTGCGCCCCTTCATCACCATCACTTGCTTACACGAGTCTTTGCAACCGGTTTTCCTGTCACCTTCACCAAGCATTAAAGGCAGTAAGATGAATTTATAACTCGCAGGACTTCTTGAAAGCAAAGGGAACAGGAGCATCCCTGGAAGCACGTCTCTGCATCAGGTCTCAAAGAGGCAGCAGCCGAATCTCTTGCTCCGGGATGCTCTCTCCAGAGAGGTCAGGCAAGAAAAGGGATTGGCAAAGCCACAGAGCAACCCAAGCTCCCGTCAGAACTATGGGCTCTGCTGAAAAATTGCTGAGGAGCAAATTGGGATCTATCACAAGTGGCAGCAACCTGAGTTTGCAAATGGGTCCAGCAATTACTTCTCCCCAGAGAGAGGGAACTGGGATGTGAGGATGAACGCATCTGTGTTTTGCTTTAAAGCTCCGGTGGGCTGAGCAGCATCTCACTGCAGCCAGGACCTCTCAGGCAGAGCTGAACCAAGCCATTCCCTCCTCTGCTGTCCTCCCTCACTGCGTGCAGAGGGAATGCAGCAGGTCAGGATCATGCACACAGATCTCCCTCTCCTCCTCCCTTCCCAGTACAGTGTCTGTGAGAGAGCACAGTTATTCAAGCTCACTCTGATCGTTAGCAAATCTGAGCTTGACCTTTCTGCATCTTCTGAGAGAACAAACAGCGACAGTACCTGGCCGTGATAACCCAGTGGGGATGCTGCTGGAGAAAAAGGAAAACAGCAGAGACAGGAGTGGGAGCAAAGGACCCCTCTGAGGAGATTATGTAGGTTCTCACCTTTCTATTTGGCCTTCTTGCTCTGCTCCTGGGGGAGCAATTCAAGGAATTGCAATAACATGAGATCCTATTGCTTCATGGTACTATGGCTCTGGAACAGTGAAGATGCTCTACAAAAACCCCAACAACCTTGAACATTGCCTTCTTGTAGCACAATTCCCACCCCTCCACCAACATCTCTGCTCCGGGATGAATCAGAAGCACAGACACCAAAGGATGCAGCTGCGCTGTATCTCCCTCTCTCCTCTTCTGTGTTCATTGATGGAAGAAATCGCTTTATGCAGGTGAGACTCCAGGAACTGGAGCAAGCAAAAGCCCCAGGAAAGGCAGAGCACTCCAGTAGTTGGGACACGGATGGGGCGCTGGGTTTGGGAAAGCAGGGCAGGGTTTCTGCCAACAGCACTAAACACCATTTCCAGTGCATCACGTTTTGCTTGTTGTCTGCTGGACCTCTTATGAGAGTCCCAACATAGCAAACCAGAGCTATTCCAGCTCCCCAAGGAAGCAGTGATGCTCAGCTTCACCCACAGCCCACACTCAGGACAAGATGCCCCATGCCAGCGAGGCAGCTGCCTCAGCAGGCTTTCTCCATCACTTGTAAAAGTTATTTTCCTTTCTCTGCAAAATGGACAAATCCCAGAGGCTTCTGCAGCAGAAGCTGTTTGCTGCCCCCCTCCAGACAGATTCCGGGCCAAAGAAGTTAACATTGCCCAGCTGCAGAAAATCCCAGTGGCATAGGACTGGGAAATCTGCCTGCAAGCTGTTTAATATCCCATCAGGGTTCATATCCTGCAGTGCGGAGGAGATCAGGCCCCAAAACACCTCTCTGCAACCTAGGACAAGAAGACAGCCTGGCAGAGGATGTGCTTCATCCCTGCTCTTCTGGATGTCCAAGCTTGTGCTCTGAAATCAGCTCTCCCCCAGCCTCGTCCTTTTGTGGTCCCCTGTCCTCACTTGACCCTGCCTCCAAAGCAGTTGAGGAAACACAACGCAGGAGCCTGACTGCAGTCACCAACAGGAACCAGCTGGAGATGCTGCTGGGAGCTGCTTTCGGGTGGAAAAAGGCAGGTGCCGAGTGCTCAAGCCGAGCAGCAACCCAGGCAGGAAACACTTGAAAACAGGTTGAAAAGGCAGTTATGGGAAGAGTAAACACACAGCTCCAGGGCTCAGCAGGCCACCACTTCCCAAAGGCACTGAGCGTCAAGGACCTCAGCACGAGAGCTGCTGTTGTAGCACAAACAGGCCTAGCACTGAGATATCTGTATCCATATATACCTCTTTATATATCTATATCTCTAGATCTATATCTCCAGATCTCCATATATCTATATGAAACACCCAAAGCACTTGTAGCCAAGTACCACCAAGGTCAGCTGAAATGAAATCAGAGCCCTCTTACAAGAATCAGCAAGGGCAGAGCTCAGCTCCAGCCATTTCGGGACATCAGGAATTGTCCTACACATCCCCTGCACCTGCAGCAATTTCCTCCAGCACCTCATACCCCCCCATCCAGGATCAGGAAAAATCAGAAGTCTTTCCATGTTTCAAACCAGCTACTGCAGTTGCACGCAATATTCCAGCTCCATCTAACCATGCTTTAACACCCAATAACCCATTTTCCGCCACTAATCCCCTGCAGCAGCAAGCCCCACCAGCGGGATGTACATCACCACCAAACCAGCCTGGGGCACAGCAATGGGCAGAGGGACCACCAAACCCCTCCCGGCCACGCTGCAAGTACCACCATTAAAGATTGGGGGGGGGGGGGGATCTGCGCCTGCCCCTGCTTGACTCCAGCAGTGAAACAGAAGTAAAAAACACTGGGAAAAACCCAAAATCCAAGCATTTTCATTTCTAAGGAGGAGGTGAGGAAAGGGCACTGAAAACTCAATGAGAGCCCTTCCCAGCGCACCTCCTGCATCCAAAACGTACAGACCTGTCCGCTCTCCTTTTTTATCTGCATCTGTCTGCAGACCAAACTCTCTCGGTGGCCATTTCGAAACAAAGGAACCTTTGTCTGTGTTTACTTGGCAGCAGCAGATTAGGATAAAATAACTTGCCTTTCCGGAGGGGTGGTTTAGTTCTTGTTAAGACGTTGCGCTGCTGCTGCATCAAAGCACCGAGCACAGAACCCATCTGAGGAATGATTTCTGGCACACGCTGAGAACGTTGGCTTTTGGAGAGAGCCTCTGAGAAGGGGATTCACATACAAAAGTAAAATTTAGAATGGGATTAACTGGGACTCGGACATTATCCACTGCTCCCTTTCAGGCTCCTGCTTTGTATCCATCTTCATTTTGGTTTTCATCGGCTGCTTACACAGTTCAGATTCCAAGTGTGGACAAGTGTAGGGCACTCTCATAAGCTTCCCCATGGATTGCAGCATCCAAGGTTCAGTGCTGGGCTGGTCGGGACACCCAGGGAGAAACAGGAGCAGCCCTAGCCTAGATGGGACCATGAACCATGAGCATCGCCACATGTCCTCAAATGGCATTCCTTGGATGTAAATGATTTTTAAGCACTCAGATGCTGGATCTGACCCCCCAGCTCTTTGCAGCCACCCCAACCCAACCCAAATGCAGGCATTTAAGGGCATGGGCAGCGTCAATTGCAGAGCATCACCGCCGAGCCAGGCAGGTCGCGTGGGAGCAAGGACTAGAGCAAAGAGCCACAAAAGCCAGGATCACCCCCAGGAAGGAGCCCCGGCGCCAACACTCACTAGGCACAGCATACCCAGCCAAATACACCAGCTGCATGGGTGAGGCAGCCCACAGCCAGGGCACACGGGGAGAGAGGCTGCCAGCTTGTGAGGAAGACTTCATCCATGCATAATGCTGAAGAGGGCCCATGAAATCAACCCCTGATGAGCTCACGTGGAGAGGAGGGCAGCAGCACGGACCAGGCTCCATCCCCAGGCAAGACCACCAGTGCACTCCAGAGTGTTTCACACCAGGAGATGCTTCAGCCTTCAACATACGACAGGCTTGAGGCCACACACCCAGTAACTCCTCCAAAGCCAACAGCCCTGAGCCTGTCCATGTTTGTGTGAGCACGGGCCCAATTCCCACCGTTACCTACATCAAGAGCTGACCAGCCGGCCAAAATTTGTCCTCTCCTCTGCACTCACCTTCAGACCACGCTGCACTCACCAGCAGCAATAACTAGCAGCATTTCTTGGCTTTCCTCGGGATCCATAACACATGTTAATTAAATGACAGTTTGTTATCCACACAGACCTATTAAGACATCACAGCACTAATAAGCACCACATCCAATTCTGTTCCCATCAACCTGCGCTGGCTTTGATGTGCATCCAGTGCTCCTCCACATGGGCTCAGCACCATGCCAGAGAGACCTCTGCGTCCCTTCCCCAACCTCCTGCTCCTCACAGAGCAGAGCTGGGGTCAGCGATGCCCACAGCCTCATGTGTTTGTCTCCAAGGATGGAGTTTCTCCACCTTGCCAGCTTCCCAGAGGCTTTGACTCCCTATTCCCCAGTGGGCATTGTCCCTATGCACCAGTGTGACAAGGAAGGCTGATCCCCAACAGCCTGAACCTGGTGTTATGGAGCTAGAAAAAAGCCTCTGAGGTTAATCCTGGGGACAAAGAATACAACCTTGCAGAACAGCATCCCACAGACAGCAGAGAGGATGCTTCGCGTTTCAAAACAGTGTGCAAGACCATGAATGAACCAAATCTTCCCCAACAAGAATTGCAGCTACAGCCAAATTGGCAGCAATTCATCTGGAAGCACTTCCTTGCTTGGCAAATCCATTAAATAAGGGAAGAAAATGGTTTCACACGAATTTCTGTGCTTCCCAACAAAGCACATCCCCTAGCAGAGCCAAGGGGGCTGGGAGAGGGCTGAGATCTCAGATGCAAGAAGGTTTTCACACCTCACACCCACTTACACCCCGTGATTTAATCACAAAAGCAGTGATCAGGGAGGACTCAGAGGTGTGAGAGCCTGAAAAGGGAGGCTTCTTTGGATCCAGCTCCAGGACTCTGCTAACATTGTGCCCAGTAAACAAGAGGCATATGAGAATGGGAATAAGTGGAGTAAAATGTGGGTTAAATTGAAGACAAGAATAAGGATGGGAAAAGTTATTCCACTCCAAAGCACCCAGAAAGGGGATAAAGAAGCTGAACAATCATCTTGTTGCCACACCTTTAGAGTCCTCTGGGGTGGGACCAGGGGGTTCTGGAAACCTTTGCTGCTGTTTGCAGCACAACCTGCGCCATCCCGCAGCTCAGGCTGCTCCCACAGTTGAGCAGGACCCATGTGCCTTTCCTGCAGCTGTCTGCAACCCCTCTGGGGGCACTGGGGCTCTCCTGGGACAAAGGGAAGCTGCAACGAGCATCACCTTTCATTCTGAACTTGGAAATCTTTCCAGGACCCAAGTCCTCAAAAGCCGAGTTTGGAGAAAGCGGTGGTCCAAGAGCTTCCTCTGCCCCCCTCCTCATGTGCTGCTTCTCATCCTGAGGAGGAAGAAATCCCCTATAACCAGGCTTCACCCGCCAGCCAACCCAGGAGCTGCGCCTGGCATGGGGACAGGGACATCAACACAGCACCTCGCAGGACAGGTACTCTGACCATGGTAAAACACCAATCCTGAGGTCAGCCAGGCAAAGCACCAGTCCCTTGGAGAAGGAGCTTAACGGAGATGGTGATGGGGACAGTTAGGGGAGCACAGGGGTAGCAATGCCAGCTGCAGTGTGCTCCATTCATGGGGGAGAAAACAAAGGCAACTGCACATCCACCTCTCTAGAAGTCAACTGAGCAGTTCACAAGCGCCATTCCACTTCTGGAAATCAGCACGTTAGCCTTCTTCTTCTGCAGGAAAGCAGTTAGCACCTCAAGTATCACAATGGAATTGCCCAAATTCTCATTCCAGGTGAGCTGAGGAGCTCAAATCCATCCATGCCTTTGGTGTGGAGGAGGAGACCATGGTGGGCTGACCAAGACAGAAAGCTTGCTAAAAATCAGAATATTTATCTTCTACATCTCAGTATCTCCATGAAACCATAAATGCCTTTTATTTTCCCACCCCAAGGGACAATTTCCACTCCCTGCAGACCAAAACTGCCCCAAAGCACTGCCCAGAACTGCCCAAAGCCCTGCAAGCACCTAAGCCACATCCTCAGCACATCAGCCCTGGTACAGCTGCAACCCACACCACCTCCAGCTGAAGGTCTAATGCCATCAGCCCCAGCCACCGGTGTTTCTCCATCCCTCTGCCACAAGCCAGGGTCAGCATCCACACTCCAACACACTCACATCCCCACTGTGATGTGAACACACTCACATCCCCTCTGGATGTGAACACAGCCAGGCTTTAGCCACATGGCTGCGAAGTGCCCACACCATGGCAAGAAGGACCAACAGGATCCCAAGTTGTCCTGACATCCCTGAAACAGGTCAGGAAGGAGCCTTGGGAACAGAGGCAACTGAGCACCATCCTCCCTGCATCCCTGGTGCCTGTCAGAGCTGGACCACACACATGGGGGCACAGAGCATCCTGAGGGATAGAAAGGGCATCTGGGCTCACCTTCGGTCCGGATGGTGAAGGGGGAGTCCCCGAGGCGCTTGGCTGAGAACTGCCCTCCCAGCGACGTCATTAGGAAGCACAGGGTGAAAAATCCAATGCCCAGCACAAATATCCTGTGGGAGGGAAAGCAGAGCTGTAGAGAGGTGTGACAAGGAACTGGCTCGCTCCTGGTGCTGCCCCATCCTTCACCTCCCTGCACACCATCAGGAGCTGCTGTTTGGGGTGTGTGGAAGAGAGCCAGGACAATCCCTGTGCCTGAGCCCATCCATCCCAGGCAATTAGCTCTCTGCAGCCCCAGCCCTGCCAGAGCACACCAGCACACACCCTGATCACAGCCAGACCCACACATGCTTCAGGGAAAGATGCCCCAAGATGCTTCTGCCCAAACCCCAGCACTGAGAAGGGCGGGCTTTGCCTGAGAACAGCCTCCAAAATCCCTGCAGCTTGCTCCTATGGCAGGCCTCAAGAGGAAGCAGAGGGCTCGCACCTTAGGTGGGAAACCTGAGTCAGACCATGATTGCCCTTACGATGCTCTATAGACCCAGTCCAATGACACACCACAGCAACCACTACAGTAAACAATACGCATCTTCCTCCTGGGAAAGTCCAGGGAAAAAAGAGACCTTACACCTTCCCTTCCTCCAAAAGGATCTAAAAAAAAACCCCAAACTACATTTTTTTAAGAAAAAACCTCTTTTGTTCTTGCTGTATCTAGGCCACCGGTATTTGCCATTGTGTGCGGCATCGCCTGCATGGCGCAGGCAGCCCTGTGCACAGCAGGATGAGAAGGGACCAGTGCTGGTGGCATACACGGGGACCTGGGACCATCCCATCACTGCTTTGCTCATCCACACTGGCAGGAAAATGGTACCATGGGGACACAGCAGCCAGGATACTGACCTGCACTTTATTCCCAGCTGAGCTCATGGTCACCCCCAGCTACAAGACAGGCAGGAGCTCTCAGCTCTGCTCCTGTCCAGGCCAAATTCAGGCTGCTAACTTTATCTGGGGGAGAAAAGGCAGAAGGCAGGAGCTCTGTGCATGAGGAGTTATCGTGCACAAAGGAGGGCCGGACACTTGACCTCTTCCCACCTGATGCTGCTGCTTTCAAGCCTCCACAGAGGTGCAGCATCCTCCAGCAGGCACATGGGCAGTGCTGCTGCCAGGCACCATGTACAGCAGCTCCCAGAGCCATGGCTGTACAGTGAATCTCAACAGCCAAACCCAAGAAAGAGAAAAGACACCTCCAGCCAGCCTTGTGAAACAACAGGTTTGTCTGCAAGGAGATGAATCTATGTGGGATGCAGGAGCTGAGCAAGCTCTTAGGGCCCTGAGCCAAAGGGAAGCGAGCCACTGAGGACAGGAACCAGTAACGCTCCTTTGCATGCTCACAGCATTATCTACAGAGCTCTGGAGCTGCTCACAGAAACACAGCACAGCCACGCAACACCAACAGAGGGAAAGGAACACCACAACCCTCCATCTAACCATTATTGTGCAGTTAAAAGGCAGAGGATTAGAGGCCAACCATTAAGTCTGGGCTGCAATGTGCCAACATTGCAATTATCTATTGCTGGAAAGGGCTGGCAGATAAAGTTAAGTTGCTTCAAAGCACTTGTTAGCTACAGGAGATGAGAGCAGTACAGCTCCAAGCAGCTCAAGGACCAGGCTTCCCCAAGGAGATCTATTGGAGGAGCTCCCAGGGTAGCTCCCTACTGTCTCAGCATGGCATAGAGAGTCTCGTCCACATCACCTGGACAAGACATGGAGCCTTCACAAGCTCTCTACCTCCATCCCATCAGCTCCAATGCTGCTCTCATAAAGCAGCACAAATCAGACTCAGGGCAGCTTTGCTCCCAGCATCAGGGAGCTCAAGAGCAAAGGGTTTCCTCTGCTGGCTCCAAGAAGGATCATCACTGCCCACCACAGACAGACATGGAGCCCCCATCCACACCCCAGCTCAGCCCTGCCCCGTCCCCAGCTGGGTGCCAGCAGATCAGGGTCCCCTGGCCATGAGTGCTGGACCAGCAGCACCCTGCGCTCCCCATCCCCTTCTCACCTCCTGCCTAATCAAGAGGAAAAGCAACACCCTGTGCTCACCAGCATCAGCCTGCTCTGCCAGCAGTGCCCTCAGCACCAGCACAAACCCTTCTGGAGAACCACAGCCAGGGAGAGGGGGTGTTGAAGTGCATCAGTAGAACTGCCCGGCATCCCTGCAGAGGCACCTAGCGAGTGAAGCAGCTCAAGTCTCTCTATTCCCAAATGAGCCTGCCCCGAGAGGTGGAAACCAGCTCTAACGAGCATCATGCACTCGGCTAATCCAGCCATTCCCTCCCCAAATGCTGATGAGCCCGGAGCTGCAGTGTTTGCACATAGACAACTCCAGACCTCAGCCCCCCTCCCAAAGCAGACCTCAAGAAGGGTTTCCAGAGGGCTGTGGTCCAGTAAAGAGGTGATTGCAGAGGCAGCAAAGCATCGCTGATGCTACAAAGCAATGTGGTGGCCTATAAAAGGCTTGGAGAGGGGGTGATCTGGGGACACCAGTCTGTTCCCATTATCACACCCTATGCTCAGCCACACAGCACAGCTCTGGATCTGGAAGAGACTGTTGGGGACTGCAGCACCCAGCTTGGCCTTGGGGGCTGAATTTCTCCTTAGAGCAGGAGGGGCAGACACTGTCCTTGTGGCACCTCCTTGTCAGGGGAAGACAACAGCACAGGGAAGAAGGCCCAAGCTGTAGAGGAGGCCAGAGCCCAGCTATGCCCCACAACCAAAGGTCCTCCCTAGGAGCACATCGTGGCACAAAACCCACCTGAAGGCCCCTTCCTGCTGCCCCTTCCTCAAGGGGCACTTTAACAAAGCATCACCTGACGAAATAATCAGATCTGGTGCTGCTCTTCATTCTTACTCCTCCTATTGACAACATCTTCATCATTATGCAAGACCTTTCATCTTCATAATTATACCTTGACAAGGAGTGATGGTTAAACACCAAGGAGAAGAAAAAAGAAGAGGAAGGAAAGAAAAGGATGAAGAAAGAGACAGAGAGGTGATCTGTGCTGGAGAGTCTCATTAGGAGACACAATCTTTTTCATTTTGACTGGATTTTAAAGAGAGCAGGAAAGATGCCGGGTGCTTTTTCCCTAAAAAAAAAAACAGAAAAGAGGGATCAGAGCCTAACTGGGACTGATGTGCTTAAGGAGAACAGCTCCATCCCAGCAGCAGTGCTCCAGGAGCAGGGAGGATGCAGGGATGGGCTCTCAGCGTGAGGACCCCATCTCTTTTACTTGGTGCTGATCTTCTCCAGGTCAACAAAAATGCTTGGCCCAGCTTCAGCTGAGCAGAAACTCCTCACGCAGAAAGCAAACACCATGAAGGAGGTAAAACACACCGGGCCCCAGGGCTTACAAACCACCCATCAAACGCAGTAGGTCCTCTGCCCCCAAATCCAGTCTAACTCACTACAGAGCACAGAGCTCCAATGACCAAGAAGCATCTCCTCTGCTTGCTGGCTTTGCCTGCCTTCCCTCATCACGTTCAATTCATCACTCAGACACGGCTCTGGTGCCAAGTCCCTCTCCACATCCTCCCCAAACTGACACCTTCACAGCTCCAGGCCTGGCTTGCTGCCGGAAAGAGAAGGAAGCCAAATTCTTTGCGTCGTTAGTGGAAATGGGAAGTGATGACCCAATGAGCGCAGATGTGGGCCCATGGAACTGAAGGTGTGATGAGGACAGGAGGGTCTGAGTGATGAGTGGAGAGGCAATGGGGGGAGGAAGGCCAGCAGCACCCAGTGGGATGGGGCTGTGACACTGGGGCTGCAGCAGGGACCCACAGGGGGACTATTACACAGGTGCATGAGGAAAACATGGCCACAGAGACAGCTTTTATTAGACAAGTTTTCAACACCCAAATCTCTTTAAGCCCCAAGCCTGAGCCATGGTTGCCCACAGCAGCAGCAGCCAGGCTAATAAAAGATGCTCCCTCTCCCCCAAACCTTGTTTTGCTCAGAGCCTGACACCACCACAGCACTGCCAAAGCAATGCTCAGCCATGGGAATCATCCTCCAGAGAAGGGACCAGGGTGAATTCTCTCACTGGCCGGTGTTCTAGACACATAGAAAGCCTGGCTTTGGTTTCCAGCTGCAAACTTGCCTGAACATCCCGTGTTCTGCAAACCCAAGAGCTCGGTGAGCCGCCCCAGGGCTCCGCAGTTAAATTCCTGCCCAAATCCAGCACTGTCGCAACTGAAACCCCCTTTGCTGCTGAGGTGAAGTCAGAGCCATCCTTGGGCAGCTCCACAAATGGTTTCTACATTGATTTGCTCTCTCTCCCCTTCAGTTTGCTGCAGGCGCTGTCACAGCTCAGGGCTTTGCTCTGCTTTGTAAGCATGTCTGGAGCGTGGTTAATGAAATGTTTTGGCGCAAAGGGTCAGGTTTCCTGATGGCTGTTTGCTGATGGCACCGCTGCCAGGAGCCTCTACCAGGCAGGGGACCACAGCACAGCTTCCCTAGGCTTTGCCTAGCCACCAACAAGCATTGGATTTCCAGGACCCATCCTGACTGCCAGCATCTTCTCCCACTCCTGTACATCACCCCTGATTCACATCATCTGAGAATGCGCGGTGCTGATTTTAGGGGAGCAGCACTGATTTGCACCCGGTTACAGCTGGGCAGTGCCAATGGGCTGGGAGCAAGGGGACACAGGACTGTGATATGGAGGGGTCACGCTCAGCATGACACCAGCCTGGAGGAGGTGCAGGGCTGGACATGGTGGGACAGCTAGGAAAGAGCCTTGGGAATTCCTCCTCTCGTACATCGAGCGCCTGACTTGTTAATAGCAGAGTAACCCCAATGGCTCCACTGGCACCCATGTGGGTCTGCACTGGCTTGAGAGCAGAAGCCACCTCAGAGCATGCAGACAGGATGATGTAGGTGCTTTGCTCTGCTCTGCTCCAGACACCAGGGACCCTGCAGCTTGGTGCTCTCCTGCTATCTCAAACACTTCATCCACACACCCCCCCTCATCTCCAATGGGACTCTGTGATCACCATGCAACTCACTCCCGGTTCTCCCCCATCCTGATGCCAGGTCACTGCTCAAGAGGGGCTTCCCTTGCCCCAGGGGTGATGTCCAGGGCAGGGGGAAGAGGGGTGCTCAGGCCTATCAGCTCCTCACCAGACTTTAAATCCACTTAAGAAAGCAAACAGCGTATCCCCGGGGTGCGCGAGTTCTTCCCACCTCTCCCACAGTCATTCCCCACGCTTGGGGCAAGCCTGAGCTGTGGAGACCCTCCTGCTCCTGCTCCACCACCACTTTCCGACACCCACTTGGTCAAGTTCCCCAGCCCACGGCACTGCTTCAGGGTCCAGCAGCAGGAACCCCTCCAGCAAGCAATGCAGAGCCAGGCAGCTCCCAGGGAGAGGAAGACAACGTCTCCAAATGCGAGCACGACCAAACAGCACAACCACAGCCCCATTCCTGCACCCAGCTCCGCGTGGGAATGGGCGAAGCGAAAAGGCACCAGGCAGATCCCACCGGTGATCCCAGGTGATCCCCAGCCCCCCAGCACAGCGGGAAGTGCTGGCAAATACTGGCCTGGGCTCACCCTGTGCTTGCCCCCCCCAGCACTATCCTCTCCTGTGGGCTTTTGGTTCGTCTCCCTATAGAAAATCCAAGCCACTACCAGCGTCTCCCGTGTGTTTCAAGCTTGGGAGCAACCAAAGCGCATCTCCGGTGCAATAAGGAAGCTGGAGAGAAAGGGCTGGAGAGAAGAAGCGAATGCATGCAGCCAAAAAAGGGGGGAAATGGCAATAGGTGGGCATGGGCATGCTGGAGCCGGAGGGTCTCAGGCTTGGACCACCCCAGCTCAGGGTAGGTTTCAAAGCCCCCTCAGCACTAGCAGATTTAAACCAGAGGAACCGACTCCCCCTTCCCCAGGTACCAACGGCTCCGAGGAAGGCACACAAGCGGCAGTGCCAAACAGCCCTGTAATTAACACCCCCCCCAACACCCCCCCAATATACCGTGTGAGGAGTGAATCGGGGCCACCAGGCAGCGAGTGCTGCAGGACCTGGAGGCAAACTTACCTGGACCCTGACATCCTCATGCGGGCTCAACCCCACCGCCCCAAGCTTAAACGTGCTCCGACAACCGCATCCCAACCCGCGGCGCGGGGGAAGGCAACGAACATCAACTTTACCTAAAGGGTCTCAGGGTGACGAGGCATCTCCTGACCATTATCTTCCCATCCGCGTTGACTGTGATCATCGTTCGAAGT
>JANRGW010019990.1:0-42928 GCA_024733675.1 Psilopsiagon aymara | reverse complement strand
AAGGCTGCTATGAGGTCTCCACGCAGCCTTCTCTTCTCCAGGCTCAACAGCCCCAACTTTCTCAGCCTGTCTTCATAGGGGAGGCGCTTCAGTCCCATGATCATCCTCATGACCCTCCTCTGGACTTGCTCCAACAGCTCCATATCTTTATGTTAAGGACACCAGAACTGCACACATTACTCCAAGTGAGGTCTCATGAGAGCAGAGTAGAGGGGCAGAATCACCTCCCTCCACCTGCTGGTCATGCTCCTTTTGATGCAGCCCAGGATATGGCTTGGCTTTCTGGGCTGAATCCAGCTCATGTTCATTTTCTCATCAACCAGCACCCTCAAGTCCTTCTCTGCATAGGTGCTTTGAATCTCTTCTCTGCCCAGCTTGTAGGTGTTCCTGGGATTGTCCTGACCCAGTTGTAGTACCTTTCATTTGGCTTGGTTTGGCTTCATGTACGAGTAACACAGAGGAGGCAAACTATATGGAGCAGACAAAGAAATGGAAGAATCAGAAGCCTGTATTTGAATTATGAAACAGCACAAAGTTATTACAATCAAAGCGCATTTTTAATTAATCAAAACCAATGACAAAATCTTAAGTAAAATGTAATTAATTTCATAGAAGTTTCAGAGCTTCATAATAGACTAAATCCCTCATGTGAAATATATAGGTAATGACTACCATAAAGGAGACGGCTTTAGTGTGCAATTATGTATTCTGATAGAGTCTTCTTTCTTGTGCCAGTTAGGAAGAAGATGTCACTGTATCTGGCAGTGTATTCATTGTCTCTAATCCTCAATGAACTGTAGCTGAGCAAACCTGGAATGCAATACTTCCACAGTACCTGACATTCTGCCCATAAACCCTCATCATAACTATGATTGTCCCCAAAATATTTGGTACAACAGAATATACCAGAGTTAGGCTGAACTGATGAAAAAAATAAAATGAGATAGTCATCTAAGAGTCAGTCTACTACTTGTTAGTTTTATAAATCCTGTCAGTGGTCACTCACTGTCCCGGGCTTAGCAGTAGCAGTCATTTTTCTCTTTCTTAGCAGCTGGTGCAGTGCTGTGTTTTTGACTTTCAGCCTGGGAACAGCACTGATTATACCAATGTTTTTAGTTGCTACTCAGTAATGTTTACTCTGACCAACGACTTTATGAGACTCATGCTCTGCCAGGGAGGAGGGGAAGCCGAGAGGAAGCAGAGACAGGTCACCTGATCCAAACTAGCCAAAGGGGTATTCCATACCACTGCATGTCATGCCAATGATGAAAAAATGGAGGGCAGGGACCCGGAAGGTTTAGATCACTGCTCGGATAGGGCTTGGCATCAGTTGGCAGGTGGCGAGTGGTTATATTCTCTTCTCTTGTTATTTCCCTTATCATTATTATTATTATTGGTGGTAACAGTAGTGGTTTGTGTTATACCTTAGTTACTGGACTATTCTTATCTCAACCCGTGGGAGCTGCATTCTTTCAATGCTCCTCCCCATCCCTCAGGGAGCTGAAGGGAGGAAGGGAGGGAAGTGAGAGAGTGGCTGCGTGGCTGACTGGGCTTCAACCACTACATCCACAAACATAACAGATTCTTTTTTTTTATTTATTCTTCTTTCTGTCATCTAATGTATTTGCAAATTCATGACTGTTTGAATACCAGAATTCTTGGAAGTCAGTAAAGTTGGGAAATATTTGCTACAGCTTTGACACATGCGTTTTCCAGGGGTATTAGTGTACATGAGTGATGAGAACATTGTGAGCCTCTGGTATTCATTATGAGTCTAAACCACTAGAAGGTTTGCTAAAAATACCATAAAGTTCATTATGTACTTCTATGACTAACTATTCTCATTATTTTAGAAAATGCATGTAATTTATATTGGTATTGAATGCAAACTAATGCATGGAAAAGTCTGATGGCACAGTGAAGGAGCAGATGGTCTTTGCTTTGAGGAGCTTACCACCTGAAAATACAAAAGAAAAGTAGGGTGAGGGTGTATACATGCTAATGAATGGCTCACCACAGAGGAGTGGAGAAGGGTCGAGTCACAGGGGAGGAATGAGCCTGTCAGGAAACACCCTGTGAGTTCCAAGCATTTTATTATTGTTTGATAGAGTCTAAAGTAGGTGAAGATCAGTTAAACAGGACAAAGAAAAGGCAGGGAATGAGAGGTGAGGGCATTTCAGTATGTGGAGAAGAGAAAGGGGGAGCAGGCATGAAGATGAGGGCAGGGAAAAGGGGGTGGGGTGGGGATGAGATGGGTTACAACAGTCAGCATGTGGGAAAGGATAATTAAAAATCACGGGTGTCTGTCAGCCTTTAAGCCTCTTTTACCTTTGCTATGTCAGCTTCTTTGTCAGACTGGATCCTCCCTGTAGTCTCTTCCTCATTCCAGGCTGCTCCTGTCATTGTTTAACACAGTTGTGTATGAACCAGAAGAGCAGACTGAAGCCATAAAATTATACAGTGCACTTAATTGAAAGATTGAAAAATTACTTTACAGCGACAGCCTACACAATGGTTGACACTTGGAGACTGATCTTATACTACTGTATTCAGCAAGAGCAATTTAATGTTATAACTTTTTAGTATGAAACCAATGATTTTTCCTTTGGCAGATGGAAATTTTTCTTACACCACATTAACTTTTAGGGCTGGAAGGGGAAATTCTCCCTTTACCTATCGTTCTTAGAGATTCAGATACCTAGTAATATTTCTCACTTATGCTTGAGACAGAAAGCCTGAATCTCAAAAATGATCTCTGTGTATGTGTGTGCACTTCTTTAGGTCAAATGATATATTAAATTTCCTTAATATTGAAATATTTTGCATATGTGCTGAGAATTATTATTTTTGCTTTCAAAACTGATTACAGATTTATGCTAAATAAGTTTTCTTCTGAAGAAATCCCAGGTCAACTCTAAGTCTTTTGTCACTGCAATCCTTCCTTTCTCAGGGCAACAAAACCCAGCTAAGGTCCAATTTTATCAGTCTTTCTTCTTGCTCCCCACAGCCTGTTTGAATACAGAAGCTTATTTTTTCTGTAGAGCCACATTAAACCAGAAGAGCTTGAAATGGAGAGGCTCTGTGTTCCCTAATTTCTTCCATAAACCATGATGAAAACAGCAAAGTAGATCCAAACAGCATCTAAATTTTTTGAACAGTGACAGTATCATGGCTAAGCCATATAGGCTGCATGCCTGGTTATTTAAGTTCAGTTACTGGCTGCCAGAATTACACCCATGGGACGCTAAGATCTCCAATCCGTAATCTTACTTTCCAGTCAGAATTCGGAAAAACTCACCCAAAATAATAAAAGAAACCCAAACAAACCATTCTCTGTATGAAGCCAGGTTTTTTCCCCCCCCCTGCAATTCAGTAAATTCAGCCCTTCTGTCTGTAAGCTCTGCATTTGCATTGTCAGCACTTACTCTTTTAAGTGGAATTAGAAAAACAAACATCAACGGAAAATCAAGCTGATTTCAATATTGTTCAACAAAGCAGGAATCATCTGACACTGTAGGAACTTCTTACCCCATTTTCTCCAAACAGCAGGGTAGGAACACTTAGGTATTAAGATATTTCATTTTCTCTAAAAATTATACCAAAGACTACAGTTTGATGTATGTCATTTATAAATATTTGAATTTCATAATTTTTTCCTTACAATATGGAGACCGAACCCACTAGAATTCTCGATGTACTGCATATTCTTACTACTGAAGTCTCACTTTCAGTATGTAGTGTCAAACTTGAATCTTTTGATCACATATGCTGAATCTCTCACATTAAAATAAACTTTTTTATTTACTTTTGAAACAGCTTTTCTCAAGAAAGTGCAGCTAATATCACACTATTTTCAGCCTCTGTGCTGTAACACTTCTTTCAAGCTAACACCTCTACCCAGAGCTCATTAAATCAGCACTTACATGCCTTCAATACAAAGGGAATAGTTTCAGGATGAGTACTGGATGTCTGATCTCCTTTTACACAGATTATCTTTTCTTTCTGCCCCTGCTCTAGGCATTGCATGAGTGAACTTATTCCTGAAATACTGTAGTAAGAAATAGCTTCTTCAGATCTCTTATTAAACTGTCACAAGACATATCTAAGAACCAGATATTCCACTGAAGTGAACTAGGAAATTTAGGAGGTCACGTAGACATTCTCACAATAGAAAAATGCAAATGTTCATCTTCTAAGTACCCACAAATTACAATTCCTTGCAAGCATTATTTTTTTTCAGCTTTGTAGAATTTAAACCTATTCATGAATTAAAACCATGAATCCTAAAAATGTGTTGTATGCTTAGTATAAAAATCTGAGTCTGAATCTGATTGAATGAGATCTGATCCTGCTGTCAAAAAGCCTATCTCTTATGACACGAGTGCTACCTTCAAAAATGTAACTAATTTCAAACATCTCTGGTTTGTTTTTACTTTCCTTTTCCATTCATAGCTTTGAAATTGCAATCACTGAGTCCCAGCTGGTGAAGGAGAATCTCATTCCTGTGGAATGGTCAAGCATCTCATTTCAAGAGCCAGGCAACAGTTATCATGCACTTTGGATGAGCCTTTTGGAAAGTGTAGTTGATGACGTCTGGCTTGGGTGTCAGTTAGTTAGATGCGTACTTTGGTTAAGGTCTTACTCTGTTGCCATTAAATAAATAAATAGATCCAGATGTTGCTGAAGAAATAAATACCTAAATAAATTCAAGTCTTCCCTTTATTTTGTCCAGATCTCCATTTTACATACAGATCCCTGAACTAAGAGTCCTGGTGGGATGAGGATGTCACAAGCAGGTAGATAAAGAAGTGATACATGTCCTTTGCACATGCAAACAAAATGTCTGTATTCTTCTGACTAACCATTCTAACTTACATCCTGAGCCATGCAACACTGCAGGCTTGGGGAAAAATGGCTGGAAAAGGTCATAGGGGTGCTGATTGATGACTCCTGAACATGAGCCAGTGTGTGTCCAGTGGCCAAGGTCAGTGCCATCCTGGTTTGTATCAGAAATAGCGCTGCCAGCAGGGCCAGGGCAGTGATCATCCCCCTGTACTCCTCACTGGGGAGGCTCCACCTCAAATACTGTGTTCAGTTCTGGGCCCCTCAGTACGAGAGAGATATTGAGGTGCTGAAGAGGGTCCAGAGAAGGGCAATGAAACTGGTGAAGGGCCTGGAGCACAAGTCTGATGAGGAGTGGCTGAGAGAACCGGGGTTGTTTAGTCTGGAAAAGGCTCAGGGGCAACCTCATCAAGCTTTACAACTATCTGGAAAGATGATGGAGCTTGGAGATGGCTGATCATTTCTCCCAAGTATCAAGAGATAAGACAAGAGGTAATGGCCCAAGCTGTGCCAGGGAGATTTAGACTAGATATTAGGAAAAAATTCACCAGGAGGGTGAATAGCCATTGAAACAGGCTGCCCAGGGAAGTGGTGGAATCACCATGACTGGAAGTGTCCAAAAACTATACAGATGAGGCCCTCAGTGACATGGTTTAGTGGTAGACTTGGCAATCCAGGGGTAAAGGTTGGACTCAATGTTCTTAAAAGTAATTTCCAACCTAGCTGATTGTATGATTTAGTGAAATAATGCTCCAAGGGAAATGAGCAGGGGACTTAAATACCCCATCCTCATGTACTTCCCAGTGAAGTGAACACTCAGTCATTAAATCAGGCTTGACTGACTGCCATGACAAGACTCCTTTCTAACTGAACTAGCAAAAAAACATTGTCTAGTCTCTATCTAGGCTTACGTCTGCTAGAGAAATCAAGCTTCATCTTGGTGATAGAAAGCATCATGAAGGAGAGCAGCGAACAATGTTAAGTCATTTGCAGTCCTACAGTTCTGATACACGTTATTATTAATGTTTGTTGTTGCAATAGCGCCTTGAAGTTCCATCCAAGAATTGCCAACAGCTCAAGAATCACTGCATGGGTTGTCACAGACAGCCATAACAAAACACAGAGCATGCCCTGAAGACTTTAAATTTAGAAAGGATGACAAATACTGAGCAGATGATTAGGACCTGAAGCCAAGAGAGTTATCAAAAACATTTGTTACACATCACAAATCTGTGGCAGTCATGAATAGACCACTGTTACAGTGTGTTGACTTGTGTTTAACTATAAAAAAGATTTTTTTTTCATTGAACGTGTTAGAGATTCAGAGTTGCAATGCTTATTACCCAGATGATCAGATGTCACCTAGAATTTATAGTTGTAATTTGGATTAGATCCAAAATTGGTGTTTGATAGTGCACAGCTGAGCATTCTAGTGAATAACTTATGACTAGAAGGACATCAAGTGCTGTTTGGAACCATGAAGTGAATACCCAAGCTTCTCTTTGAAAAATAAGAAGAATAGGGAATTAATGCCAGTTTTTTTCCCTGGAAAGATGTATTAAATGAAGACCCTTAGGGGCTCTCTCCCAGATCACGTATCTTTAAACAAAGCCATAATTATGTGGACAGAGAGAAACTAACAGAAAGATGCAGTTAGCTAAGAGTCATAAGGTACTAAACTCAATAATAATAATCCTCCTGTCTTTGTAGAAAGACCTCACTAAACTGAGTGAATGAGCAATCCACTGGCATCTCAAAAATAACCCAGTAAAGCTGAAAATGGTATAGAGAAGGATGACAGCAACAATTAAGGGTAGAATGGCTTAAATACAACAGGTAACTATTGCCTGGGAGATTCCAGATTGAAAAAGAAACTGTTTAAGTGGGATATGAATGATTTCTGTAAAAGATGGGTGGTGGGCCAGAAAAATTGTGTTGGAAAACAGTTATTAGTTATTTCTCCTAATGCAAGAACTAAGGGAAATCAAATAAAAGTGACAGGGGCTAGGTTGAAAAAGAACAAAAAGAGATTGTCCGATGGTACACAAGCTTTGGATCTGTGCATCTTAGGTTGTTGTGGATACTGAAAGTTTACCTGGGTTCAGAAAAGTAATTAGGCATAGGGGAAAAACTACCCTAGTATTCAACACAAAATTAATGACTGACTCAGGAAGGCTTTCTGCTGCAGGTTTATGGATGATGAGAAAGCAAATAAGGACAGCCTGAGAAAATTTGGGATGTTCAGCCTGGAGAAGAGAAGGCTGCATGGAGATCTCATTGTGGCAGCCTTCCAACATCTGAAGGGGGTCTACAAGGATGCCAGAAATTGACTTTTCATCAGGAACTGTAGTGATAGGACAATGTGTAATGAGTTTAAACTTTAACAGGGAAAGTTCAGGTTAGATATAAGGAACAACTTCTTTACTGTGAAGGTGGTGAGGCACAGGAGCAGTTTGCCCAGAGAGGCGGTAAGTGCTCCATCCCCAGCACGGTTCAAGGCCAGGTTAGACAGAGCCTTGGGCTACACTGTTTAATGATAGTGGGCTCCCCCTTATGGCAGGGGGACTAGCACAAGGTCTTTTCCAACCATAACCACCCTATGATTCTGTGATTCTATGAACTGTAACTATATTCTAGTCCTGTTCTTCAGGTACTTGCTGTTGGCTACAGTCAAATATATGATACTGCAATAGGCGGATTTTTTTTTGCCTGACCCTTTACAGCTGTTCCTAGGATATTATAGGCAACAAATGGGCCTGTCAGTATAACTCATAACAGCTCACATGCTGAGTAGGAAACAATCTAAACCAGCTATATGCACACTGAGGACAGGTCTGTCATAGTGGTAAAACTCCCATTTGACCTCAGTGATTGCACAGGATTTGAGTATGCAGTGGTGTTTTCACTGCAAAATGATAGACCTTAGCAGAAAACACTCAGCAACAAACAGGGTCAGGTCCCAAAGCATAATTAGATAGGAAGCTCTCATCAGATAATCATTTGCTTTGAACAGATTGTAAAATCTCACTCAGGCAATTTGGCTACTTTTGCCTCACCAAGTAGCAAAGCAAGGGCAAAGGCAGACTCAGCTCTTTGTTAGAGTTCTGAGGAGTCCATTCTTGCATCGTGTTTCTCAGAAAATAAGCTTAGTATCACTGAAGACAAAGCTGATTCACAATCATGCTGAGTATCATGGATCTTACTGAATTTACAAGATAGATGCTGACTAGAGTGGAAAGTGTTTCAAGAATAGGTTTTGGAATAAGCAATGCAGACCCTTTAGGAGTCTTCTGTGGTCTGTAGTCCCCTTGAGAGCAATTCTATGCCCTTCATCTGTCACATTACAATTCCAGATATGAAATTAAAATAAAAATAATAAGGAAAAAAAAAATCTCAAACTTGATTTAAAAACAGAAAGAAAAAAAAAATGAAACAAAAAACCAGTAACAACACAACAACAACAAAAAAGAAAAAGACAAAAAATACAAGCAGCATTCCATTTCATTAAATGACCTCACAATGTATTTGGCAGCTTCGACAGAAGTTTTTTGGACTGAAAACAAAAAAAAG
The DNA here is from genome assembly GCA_024733675.1 of Psilopsiagon aymara. Taxonomy (NCBI): domain Eukaryota; kingdom Metazoa; phylum Chordata; class Aves; order Psittaciformes; family Psittacidae; genus Psilopsiagon; species Psilopsiagon aymara. Next base: position 34,516 of record JANRGW010019990.1, on the reverse strand, counting down.
AAAGAAAGAAACATCTAGTGTTTTATGAGTGTTTTTACAAACTGTTATTCTCTCTCATCCAAAACTGGCATCATAGGTGAAGCATTGTGTGGCTGGTATCTTGACTTACCATTCGCTCTCAGGCTCTGCAGGGAGTGTCAGGCCATCAGCACTGGTGTTCGGTGCAAAGCTGTGAAAACAAACTGCAGTAGATTAGTTGAGCTGCTGACCAGGTTATTTAGTGCTACCACTTCGTGTGCCCTTACATCTCTATTAAACAATTACCCTTTTCCATCCTTTTATTTGTGAATGCACTTATCAAGGAAAGCAGTGTTTGCAAGGGAACATTTTATTAAATAGGACAATGCTTTTAGGATGCGCTTCTTTGACTCTAGAATGATGATATATTCTGCTTTTTAATTATGAAGACAAACAACACAGAAGACAAATATTAAAGTACTAGTTATCTGAAATTACTTGATTGTCTGAAAGAGATATTAAAGATAGTTCTAGAAATATTGGAGCCTGATTCTGTCATTTTGAAAAGTTGTTTTTATATTGATAGCTTGGTTGTTTACAGTAAGGTCACTCGTGAAGTGAGTGCTATTTTGTGAAAATTATCCTTGGTGTATAGTATTTAAAATTAAGATATAAAAAAATGAGGGTAGATACTTCAAAGCTGCACATTTCTCTACCCATTTATTTTTTATCACCTTCCAGAAATGTTTTTAAATGATTTCTCAGTTTGATTTGTCCCTTTTGTATAACTTAATATGTTTGTGGTTAGAAGTAGTGGCAGATGAATGAAGTAGAGCAGGGAGAAATCACAGGGATTTAAAGAGGAATTGTTATGCAGCTGTTTATTAAAGGCACCAGGGATCATGTTCCTTAAAAAAAACCCCACTATGCAATGGGCACTGAAAATCACTTTCATTTCTTTTGGCATTTTAGAACTACAGTACTTTCTAAAGGGTTGTCATCTGTTCTTAGGTATTGAGACTTAATATCAACTTCTTGATTTGTGCAGCCACAGAAAACATTGAGCTTGCCCTGGCTTTGTTGTGAATGAGTGGATGCTGTCAAGTTACTAATACTTCAAGGAATTTACTGAGGTATTTATTCTGCTTTTGTTGCTTTAAGGCTTATGCTCTTTTTCCTTTTCCTTCCCACCCCGTGCTGCCCCCTCTGGGGTTTCTGTTGAATTATATACGGATAGTACTTGTTCATAACTATCTGTGGAAACCCTTGGCTAATAATATCATTATCGACTGCTCTCAGGAGCAGTATGATTTGCCTTTAGTGCATACATACATGTGCCAATGTTAGCATTTGTGACAAGCCTGACCCAAGATAAGTAATTTGCATATGGTCCAAGTACTTGATTTCAAGCTGTCTGGGAGAAGGGAGCAGTAAAATAAAATCCTGTCAAATATGTCTCTCAAACTTTGCTCAGGATGGTAGATCTGTATTCTTTGTGCAGAAAAATCGTCATGACAAATTGCCAAAAGATCCTTCAAAGAGGTGCACCAGTACTACATATCACATTTTATCCTTTTCCCATTTTGAAGCATTAATTTTAAGCTTTCAAACAGAGAATGAAAACAGGAAAGAAAGATTACCACAGGAGTTAAAGAGGTATCTTGATAGCTATTGCTAGGCTGCATAAATATCACTGTGGTTAATTCCCCCATTTTTAGACATTCCTCACTCAAGTTATTTTTACTCATCAAATTCACACTTCATACCTTAAAAGAAAGGATGAATCAAAGGCTCTCACTCAAGGCTATCTTAATGAACCCGAGATGCAAAGTCTAATTTTAAAAAGTAAATACTATGACAGCATTTCCAAAACCCATACCTTACACACAGTCCTAGCTCAGGGCAAATGCTCCAGGAATAACTTGTTTAATGTTTATATATAAGCTTACTTCAAACTGTTACTCCTGGGGTGGAGAGCAGCTGGTGTAGGCAGGGCATGCATTCCTTTTCTTTCTTTCCAATGAGATTATCTCAAAGATGTTTCTCCTCTTCTCCTCCTTTGCCTTTTTCACATTAAGCAGAATCAAGCACAGCTGTCAGGAAGAAGAAAAGGTGAACCCTCATCTTTACGCAAGCATGTACCTTTTCATTAAATTAATTCACTTAAGTCAGTGCTAAGCTGTGTAGATACTCTTATTTAGCCTTGAACCACATGATTTGTAACTGTCTTTACCAAATGGAACAAGTGTATTTGCACAGCCTCTTGCTCCCCTTTAATACCAAAGGTTTAAAACCATCAGCAAATCCTGAGTATTCCAACACTCACAGAGAACCAGCAGAGTCCAGCTTCTTCTCAGTGGTTTATTTTATCATGTACTAAAAATCTGACAAATGAGTGGGGGATTTCTGTTTATTGCTCGTAAGGTCTGCTATAGTAGAATTGTCTTGGATCAACCAAATCCCAAGATGAAAATTGAAAAGACTGTGAAGCTCCTATCTTTTAAATGGTAAATTTGGTGAATGTTAGATTACAGTTTGTATTTCATCTTTACCATAAGCAAGTACGTTTCCTGAAGTTTCTCTGGCCATATGATTAGAAATTACATTACTAGATCGTTTTAAAGCACGTTTTCCTCCCTCACAGCTCTACTTGAGAATGTATCACAAGTGCAGCAAGTCTGTAAAACCTAAATACATGGTCTAAGTATTCTGGATGGCATTTGGGGCACCAGCATGTGGTTGTGTTCAGCAGCAACTTCTCCGCTCTTAAGCAAGGATACTTTCAAAGAAAGAAAATAACACTGTGGAGATGAAGATGACATTTCACTCTGCTAGCTTCTTATTTTGGGTTGTGTGGAGGTGATTTTGTGCGGAAATACGGCTCTATGACATTGCAACATTACAACAGCCTACGGCTCATGCGGTCCAGCCAGAGATGCCTCCTGACTCTTCCCATACAGTGCTGAAAGGTGCTAGCAGAGAGGGCTAGGGAGAAAAACCTAAGCAAGTATCCTGATAGCAGCCATTGCACAATCTTACAAGTGGCAGATTTATATCACTGAAGAAATCATCTTATCAGAGCTTTGTGAGGTACACCTCAGAAGGAAACTGCGGATAAATACAGTAAAGACCTCAGATCATTCTGTAAGAAAAACAAAAGAAAACAGAACAGGCAAAGCTTCCTGAGTGCCCCAGCATCTGAAAAAGTATAAGTACTTCTATAGTGTTATAGCAATGGTAGGACCCCTGCTTGAAGAGGACTGAGGCTGTCCTTTTAACTCCAGTCTGGAAAATGTTCATGCATTAAACCCATAAAGACATTCTGCAAGTAAGGTAGTGAACATATGCCTTTCTAAGGCAGAGCTGTGCCTTGGGCAGGAAAAATGTGTGTGTATGAACACGTTCGTGTCAAGTTGGCTAGAGTTAGTAGCTCTGTGATGCCCATCTCAAAACACCTCTCTGGATGGTGTCAAACTAATGAAAAAAGATAAAATTAGTGTCTCAGAGGAGCATGTGAAATTGCTTGTGTGTTTGACTGATTTCTGGTGCTGGTTATTAACACATCTGTAGGAAAAGGTAGAGTGCAAGAGAAAGAACAAAGGTGTTTGTGGGAATTGCCATTAAAGCCAGACCAAGATTCAACCTTGACAAAGGAGATACTCCAATTCTACTGTAATGAGGAAATTAAGTCAATAAGGAGTGCATTCCCTCGAAGTCAGAGGACTACAACACAAGCTTGTTTGGAATTACTGTTAAATTGTGGTACACTTCACAAAGAAATAGATGTGAACCTTTCAGAAAGCACTCATCAAGCACCTTGTTGTTTGCCAAGAAAAATAAGCTATTATGAACATTATGTCCAACTATGCATCATATCGGCTCCAATCATAACCATTTAAATCCAGTCAAGCATTGCTTTCACACATAAAACCCTACCTGTGCTTGATTATACCTCAGCATACCAGGTATGTAGCCTAGGATGTTGGCCAATAACAATATTCCATTGTCTAGGAATTTTAATCCATGCATCTGGATTTATAAATGTCATAAATTTGATTGCAAAAGATTACAATTATCAAACCCTTGCTGTTTTCTCTTTTCTGTCCAAATCTGTTAAAAAGCCTTTGAAATTGAAAACAAACAAATAAACAAAGTCTGATGAAAAGTGGCACTGTCAAGCCTTTAAGTTGAAAAACCAGACGTAGAAAATGATTTAGCTTTTCTACAGTTCTTTACCCCTCCCCAGGTGATGCTGCTTCTCAGCAGAGTTAAATTATTATATGGAGAAAATTGTTTAGGTTGCACATACCCAGACTGAGAAAAAATAGCTTGAAAATAGATACATTAAAAACAAACAGTCAAACCCTTCCAGGTCCTTTTGTGGTCTCTCAGAAACAATGAATTCTATTCCTCCTACTGCTCTGCTGTGGTAACTAATTAGTTTGGATTGGTTTTATGTCCCACCCTGACACTTCCCCCCCCAAAAAAAAAAAAAAAAAAAAAAAAAAGCCCATTATATTGGAGACTTATTCTAAAAATGTGTCACTTGCTGGTATGCAAGCACCAGGTCATCTCAGCAAGCATCAGCGACACTGAAAGCCTTATCACAGCTGAGTGACCGGTGTTTTAACATTATGTCAATTTAACCTGCTGTGAGTATGCTATTGAATTTACAGCACTGACAGACCAACTGAAGTACAGCTCTCCACACTTGAAGGAACCAGAACAGAGCTACTATTAGCAAATCCAGGAAATTTCTGCTTTGTAAACCAGCTGCTCAGCAATTCAACCTTCTGGGTCTATGCCGCTTAGCCATCTACTGGACGAGTATTTCCTTTCACTTTGTCCATTCTAATTTTCATTTAATTTAAATAATCTCCATTTTATTTTTAGCAGCTTCCAGTGAAAGACACTTGCCTGATTTCTTTTTGCAATAAAAATGATGGCTAAAATATCTGTCAAAAATCTCTTTCCAAGAGCAATGTTGCTGTCAGACACTCAAAAGTATGTGCCTGAATGTTCAACTCTTGAGTACAATGGCCACAGCTTAACCGAAAGTAAGATCTTATCACTGGCATTAAAAATGGCATGTATAATCTTGAAGAGGAAAAAACAGGGTTCAAATAGTGTCAGGCTGTCACTTCATGACCAGACGCTCCAGGAATCTTTGAAAGTTCCTTACCTAGGGAAAAGACACGTACAGTAGCTGGCAAAAAAGTATTTTTTGCAGATCCTGTCAAAGGTGAGGCTGCACAGAGGTAGCTGAACTCATTTTATTGTGGCCAGTGTTGGAATGTACCTGCCAGAAACAGGAACGCTTCCTTCATTTAGCCTGATTTATTATCACAAGAACTACAGAGCTCCTTCATGAACTACTGGAGCTCTTCTCTGGCACAGGTCCAGCAAAGGTACACAACTTGCTTAACACCACAAAGAATATAATGCCTCTATATATGCTTAAAATAATGCTCATCATTTTTCACAACGTTGTATCGGAATTAATGAATTAATGAATTAATTCTGACAACGTACAGGGACAAAGGAGAATTTAATTTTTTTTTTCCAGTAGAATAGAGATAATAGGAGCTACATTTTGAAAATCACCCATGGCCCTGAAATTTTAGGAAGGTACCTAAGGTACAGTTTAGCAACTGAGCTGAATTTATTGGAAGGGGTAGTAGCAACCTAAATACCTTTGCAGTGTGCTGGCCATAGACAGCTGGGTTCTTAGGCACAGATTTAAGCATGAGCCGCTCCCTCCCCACACCCATCTGCTGGATGACTTGCACTCTACTTAATTTAGATGAGTACTATCCTTTTCCCCCCTTAGGGCTCACAAGAATTTCCCTGGTTGTTTGCCCTGTGTAGGCAGCTTTGCTTTTAAGTATCTTCGGTCTAGCTGCTTTCTGTAAGATCCTTTCACTGTGGGTCCAATACCAATAGTAAATTGGTATCAAATTGGGAGCTGTATTAAGTAGACACTGTTGGCCACCTTTCACATCCTTTTTATATGTTGCATATATGTGTGTAGAGGGAATGTTAATGAGGGAAAGAAATGGTAATGCAATCCAATGTACTCCATGACTTGCTTACACTTCACCTTGCATCTCCCTCCGTGCTTAACTCTAGCAACCTCATATGTACTTTTTCTTCTTATCTTTATGCAGTAACTGAGAAGTTGCATTCATAAAGTTATTAAAGTGCCTAAACCGACTGTTGCTTTAATTCCTTTGATATTAGCAGAATTTAGAAGACTATTTAAGAGCTGGATGTTTGACTGTTTTTGTAGATCTGAGGGTTGGTAAGCAGTTATCAGCCATCTCTGAGAAAAATAAAAGATTAATGAGTGGTTTTTTTGGGCAATGTGACTGAATAGTTAGAGTGCTCTGAGAATCCTAATATTACTGCACAGGCATTAATCTGATTTCACTTTTCAGTGTTGATCTCTGTCCACAAATACATTAAATAGTCAGCAAATCAAGTTCTGAATACCGTATTAGTTTAGAGCACAAACTAGGAACAACATGAAAAATGAACATGGAGTGTTTTTTGCTTGAACTTATGTATGTAACCATATTAAGATGTTGAATATTTCAAAGGCTGAAAGTATTTATAGCTTTTGACTTTTAACTATATTATATCCTTTGCCTTATTTCTTGTCCTCAGAAAATGTCAAGTGGGTGTTGTGTGGAACTGAAAGAGACCAATCTCTGGAGAACATCCGTCTTCAGTAAGTGGAACTCCAGATTACACAAAGCTGCAGGCATAAAAGCAGCTGCAAAAGCAAGTTCAATCTGAAAATGAAAAAATTTTCTCTAGAAAAATAAACATGAAACTTAAAGGAAGGACTTAACTGAAATCATCATGCTTTTAGGAAGTGTACTTTATGTCTAACAGTATTTGCAGTGAAATTAAATCCGTGATGCGGGTTTTAGTCTTAAAACTTTGTATTTCCTTTTCCTAGAGTGGGCATATTTATATTAAAAAAACAGTCCAAACAAGCACTCTGTTCCTGAGAATTATGATCTGCCTAGGAAGCTTGAATTTCTTTGAAAATTCAATTCATTCTTTTAAGAAGAGGATATAAATGCTCTGAGCAGAAAGTTTTTTCAGAGACGTAACTCAACTCCAAGGGACTGTATCGAACTTATCTCAGTATAAAAGAACCCAGACTGAGGTTTGTTTTGTAATGCCTGCACATAATGCTGGTAACTACTTGAGCTGTGAAAGCTCTATTATAAAACCTGCACCCACGCACTCTGTAAGCTTAGCCGGGTTTATGAAAAGGTTAATTGAAGTTGTGAATCTTTCAAGTGAACCTATGGCTAATTTTGAGTGAATCTTGACTGTTTTATGGTTACATGAATCTGACATGCCAAGGTTCACCTCTTTTTCTTACTGTGTTACACATGGAGTTATTTTGGTTTATTTGAGGCCGGAACTCAGACTGAGTTTCTTGAGAGACAACCCCCAGAAACTAAAACCAAGGACACAGATAAAAATCTGAGGATAGGAATTGCTGAGTTTCAGACATGTCTGGTTGCAGCAAAGCCTCTTTTTCAGTCCCTTTGAAATCTTGCAGTCTTCTCTGAGAATAAAACTGAGGTGTATTTAAGGGAATTTTGGCTGAGTGGAATGATTGACCTTTAAGAAGATAAAGGCAGAAGAAGCAAACAAATTCAGTTTGTCAAGAGGGGATGCAAAATAGCTGTATATGCTCCATATCATGCTGTAAACTAAAGTTTCTTACTAATTTCCCATGGCACAGTTCTTTAGGAAAACTCAAAGCATGGTGCATCCTTGAAGCAAGGAAATGGAAACAGTATATCTAGGATATAGTTATGTTCTATCTGAGCCAGACTACCACAGCAAATAAACACAGGTGTGCTCACACGTGTTACACACGTGTGTAACATGTAACAAGCCTAGACCCATTGGTGTCTGTTGCCTGTTTTCCTTAGTCTTGGTGTAACACCATGCTTGCTTCAGGCCTGGCCAAGTCATGTGGAGGCAGATAGAGGGTCTACATGGCCACATAGATGCACCAAGAGATGCCGTGTTGTGCTGGTGTTGCTAGCCTTTCACCCCTCGCATAAATCCATTTCTTCACTGCTCTCAGTTGAGAATGAACCTGAGCTTTTGTGGGGCTGGATCTGTCTCCCCTACAGAACCTGCAGTGAGGCTGAGCCTCCACCAAAGAGCAGGTCAAAGCACCTCAGGCTCTGCTCCCTCCCTGGAAGGGGAAGGCGAAATGCATCCTTCATTTTTTTTCCCCAGCATAGATACATCTGTCCCTCCTGGACAGTAAGAAATGCTCTCAGTGTTTGCAGCTTGACATAGCTTTGGTTGGGCTTCTGCTCTGAATTGCTCTCTAGAGGAATCTCTCTGTGCCCTCTGATGATATGAGGATCCCAGGGAGACCTGTGTTTCTACATAAGTATCCAAATAGCATGCCTGGACAGAGGTAGTCTCATCATCCTCCACTGCCTTAGTATGTTACATAGTTTTGCATAATTTTGTTTCACTAGTTAAGTAGATTAAACAGATAATCATGACCTTGAAGTCAGGTATGATGACTTTCACATTAAATTTCAGCCTCATGTCCTGAACTCAGCTTAGTCGATAAAAGGCACAAGTGAATATATATACAATATGGAGTCTATTGTTTCCTGCCATCTGGAATATGATTTTTATTGTTCTAGGTGATTGCTTTTTATGTCTAGCTTGAAATAGAGTTCTTGTAATTGTACTGTTTACTTCTCGGGAGAAGCCAGTTTGTTTTCCTATTCTCTTTTGAAATTTAATGAATTCTGTCATGAAACATGCAGAGCTGAATAGAAAAGACCTGCTTATGGGCCAGATTCTTCCAGATACATAGATCTCCAAAGTCTTTCCCTGCAGCAGCATCAAATCATAAATATCAAGAAGAAGCCAGGGCATAGAGAAAACAATTATTATTTATTAAATAACTCCTACTGCTAAATCAAGTACTTTTCACCAAAAAAAAAAGCTGGCTATATGTCAATCTATTTTTGGTAACTATGGTAGTGCAAAGAAAGGAAAAAGATAGGACCAGTTAATTTATTAAGAGAGTTATAAACACAGCTAGCAGATAGTTAAATGTTGACATTATCTTTCACAGAATGAGCAAATGTCAGCTATATAATGAGATGAAAGCCAACTATGTTCCAACCTGTGTTTAAATGTTTGGAAAGGAACACCTTCATGATTTTCTTAATGTGTTTTGTTAATTAAGTCAGTGGGGTGTGTGCTCCCTGGTCCCCCAGGCATCACTGAAAGTGTCCCGCTACGTCAAACTGACAAATTTTATTTATGTGATTCAAAAAAGTGTACCAAATGCACCCTGTTATCCAAGAACCCTGCCAGTTATTTAAAGCTACAAAACTAAATAACGGTCTCACAGTCTCGCAATTTGTAGTACATACTCCAGCTCTGCACCATTCCTCTTTCTGTCCACCTCAAATGTCTGTCAAAACAAGTAGGTCTGCAGGGCCATCTCAGAAGCACCATGTTTGAGATGCTCCTCAAAGGCAGGGAGAGCACCCTCATGTGTCAATAGCAGGGTGAATGGATGGCAGGAGGTGGTTGTGGGTGATGTGGGGCAGTGTGACAGACTTGAAATGAGGCAGGCTTCACACTTCTGAGCTGAAGTGTGAGGAAGAGCTAAATAGGGTACTGCAAGGGACTGAGGGATGGATGTGCTACATGGTGGTGCCAGGAGAGGCAATACAAGGGCAGGTCATGGCATTGTGGAGGTAGTCTTAAAGTGCAGATACAGGTACATTTTATCACCTGAGGAGGTTTTCCCTGGGTGCTAACAGAGCCTTGTAGCTCTGACCTTTCAAAAAAGGCCTATGCAAATAGCAAGGTTTTGTTTTTCTGATTACAATGGAAGGACCACTGAACTAAGCAGACCTTTCCTAATTTTCAACAATGTGTGTTGAAAACTCCGTATTGTTTCTGACACATGGTCTGTATGATGAGACCATACAAGATTCTAAGGGCGCAGATAGTTGTCCAATTTGAAAATCCCTGGGCTCTTGAACATGGTACCTTGGTTGCATTTTTCATTCTGTATCACATACTGTTTGGTAAAGTTAAAATATTTGGGTGGACTGAACTAACCTCTGTCACAGCAGCTGAGTGACTAACAGCTGTGAGGCTTCAACCTTTGTGTGGATATGAGATAGAATAATAGAAACACAGAAGAGCTGAATATGACATTGTCCTGGGCTCAGCAGTAGCAGCCATTTTTCTCTTTCTTAGTAGCTGGTGCAGTACTGTGTTTTTGACTGTCGGCCTGGGAACACCACTGGTAACACCAATGTTTTTAGTTGTTGCAGTAATGTTTACTCTGACCAAGGACTTTCTGAGTCTTATGCTCTGCCAGGGAGGAGGGGAATCTGGGTGGAAGCAGAGACAGGACACCTGACCCAAACTGAACAAAAGGGTATTCCATACCACAGAGCATCATGCCCACTATATAAACTGGGAACAGTTACCCAGAAAGGTTAGATCACTGCTCAGGTCAGGCTGGGTATTGGTCAGTTGATGGTGAGTGATTGTATTTTCTTCCTTTGTTATTTCCCTTATCATTGTTATTGGTGGTAGCAGCAGTGGTTTTGTGTTACACCTTAGTTACTGGACTGTTCTTATCTCAACCCATGGGAGTTACGTTCTTTCTATTCTCCTCCCCATCCCTCCGGGAGCAAGGGGGAGGAAGGGGGAGGGGAGTGAGAGTAGGACTTTGTGGCTGACTGGGCTTAAACCACAACAAACATGAAATGCTCTACCAATGGTTCATTCTTTCTTTGTTGCAGCAGCCATCCTCACCTTTGCCTGGATGTCCTGAGAAAGGAGGTGCAGAGGAAATTCTCCACTCTTTTGCCTCTGCATGGGAGACCATCAACTGCACTGTAGGTGTGGGACTACTATACCAATGAATTAAGTGTCTGAAAATGTTCCCAGACTCTGACTGCTGGACCAAGAAACAGACCATGTTCCTGCTTATAAATTCCATCGTTCTCTCAGATTGAGTGCGTGAAAAAGTGCCTGTTGGAAATGATCCCAGGAATATTTATACTCCCAAGCTGGTTTGGGAAATTTTTGAAAGAGTGCTGGATGGCATGTGTGCCAAAAGTATGCCAGGAAATGGTCTGACAATTTAGGGCATGTCTATATTAGGGAAAAGGCCCAATAAGAACAGATCTGTGGAAGAAAACATCTGGTGCTGAGGCTCACATCCACAATGACATTCAAACTCTTTATATTTCAGAGAGTTTTGCTGTTGCCTAGCTCTAGCCTTCGCTTGCAGACAGAATGTCCATTAGCAGTCAAAGTGCATTAGATGCCCTCCGAGACTGCTGTTCCAAGTTTATTTTTATCTGCAAGAAATTCATTTTGTACGTTCCAAATGTGATGTGAAACAAAGTACAGGAAGTGGAAACTACTGGGAGATTTGCTTCAGTAGGGGCTTCTGATCTGAACCGAAAAAGCTACCACAGATACACACAGAGGCAACTGTGTCACAGTGACTGAGAACATTCCCAATCACAGTTTAATTTACCAGTTCACCCAGTTCAATTGCACGTAAAAATTATGTGAGGCTTTGGCATTTTTAGTGGAAATTGGATTTAAAATTTTATTGTTAGGATCGAATAAATCTCTGATGAATATTTGAACTATCATTCTTCAAGTGCCTAGAATAAGTTTGGGAAAGTTTGCAAATGGATTCAAAATGCAAAACTGTTATATATAGGCTGTGTTTATGAAGTGTTTAAAATGTGGCTTGCTAACATATCTGAGAAGGGAAAAGAAAGGAGGGTAGAGAGAAAAAGAGAGAGAGGCTGTGAATGTTAACAGAAAGAGAAAAGCCTAAACAGGATTTCTTCTTATAGATTAGAAAAATCTTCACAATAAATTTACAACCAAAATTTCCAGTCCTGACTGAAGCGAGTGATGTTTGGCACGCTGTATCTGTAGGTTGTGAGCTTTAATTACACAACATTATCTTTCACTGTAATATCTGGACAGCAGTTGCCTTTATGTTGGAATCCAAACTGATAAGGTGCTTTTTATCACTATACAGTACATCAGGCATAGTTTGTAAGGAGCACATAGTCATCTGCAATACCAACCTGCCTATTCTAGTTGAAGCTGCCTCCAGGGAACAGATACCAGAAACCTTACATTTAGAACACTTGAAAAGAAAGATCCCTGGCAAATGTGATGGCATAAGTGGTATTTAAAGAAGAGCTGTGTAATATCGTATCTAAATCATTTTATAGTCCCACTGCTATTTTAGTATGCTGGTAGGATATCTGAACCACTTGCTCTTGACTTGTACCTTGTCTGTAATGATGTTATGCATAATGCAGCAAAAGGAATTCTTCATTCCTGAGCAGGGGAACAGAAGTGAACAGAAGTGCTTTTTACAACTCATCTCTTATGGATCAAAGCAAACTTCAAGCTTGCCTTATCATGTAAGTGAGGTTAGTGTCCTTGGATTTTACTGCTACAGTTACACATGCTTACCCCATATTTTTTGCTATGTTTATGTTACAGATTGCACAGGCTTGATTTCTGCTGTTAGTTAGATGTTCAAAGTATCTATTAAACCTTCATATTTTCAGGCCTTCCTGATGAAATATATGCAGAAATGATTAAAAAATGTGTAGGTATTTATGTCATGCAAAAAATACCTGGGGAAAAAAAAAAAAGGTTAAAATCTCATACCAGAAATAGTCTAGTGGGGGGAAAAAAAAAAAAAATTACAATAAATGGAAAAATATTCTTTTTGTGTGCACATTATATTTTTATTTTCCCTACTAATATTTTTGCTGTCTTTATTTGTTAAATATGTCTTAAAAATAGTATAGACGTGAAGCTGAAAGTTGGAAAATGTATCCTTATTGTGGTCATACAGTTAAAATGAATGAGGTATTTTGTTGCTTACTACACATACATTTCCATCTGAAGCGTTTTATACCTTCATTCTATATTGTGCATGTGAAGTACAAATGATATAAGTGATAAGGTAACTGCTTTTCAGTGCCAATCAATCAATAAATGCTGTTTTAAAAACAAACAAACAAACAAAGGCACAGTAATGTTTGACCTTTTGGTGATGATCTACTGCATTATGTGTCTGGACTGCATTGCTTGTCTCATTTAGATTTCAAGATTTTTAGGCAAAATGTATATTCCATCTGCATTTTTTGTCTTGCTGAGCAGTTTGACAGTTTCTACTAAATCATAATAATTAGAGCAGCAAAAACTGTAATTGTTGTCTCTGAGGAAAAAATTGTCCCACCAACCTGCCACCACAGAATGGTCAATGCACACTTTCTTAGTTGAAGAGTGCTGTAATAGCCAAGAAACTCCTTACTCTTAATCATGCCTTTCCCGCTTCCTGTCAAATCTATGTTGTGTTCTTATTGTAAGGTATCACTTTAACTGGTTGAATTGTGCTGCTGTTGGCTTCCTAGCTTTCTAGCTTTTAGTATTTTGCTAGTTCAGCATTACTTCAAAAGAACACTATTTTCTAGGAAAAAATGCCTTAGAAAAGATCCTGAAAATGCACTCTGGGCATATTCATGTATTCAGCTATGCTCTACTTTCATTCGTTGTTTCTTGTAAACCAGAAAGGTATGAGTCAGTTCTTGTCCCGAAGACATGTAACTATGTCAGAAACTCAGGCAGAATTGTGGCAATAAATCAAAACTTGCATTAAAATATGGGTCCAACTCTGAGACTGGAGCTGGCATTCTTCCGGCTGGATTTGGTCTCATGCGCAGAAGTAGTGTGCAAGTGACTACTTAGAAACTCCTCATGTCTGAGTCAAGGAGTGGCATGCTGTGCTGGTGCCAGCTTTCTATTAACTTTCAGCCCTCTTCCCCAGTGACAGATGTCTGGGTTTGGATGTCAAAATTGTGGTATTCTCTTCTTCTGTGATGCTTAGAAACAGTGGGTGCCTACTTTGGTGCTGATGTTAAACACCTAACATTGCCAAAATTAGTGATAAAAATAGACTCTTTACTTCAGTGGGAAAACCGTACTGGCAGTGAGGTGTGTTTATAACTGTAAATCGTATTTGTCATACCAGTGTATGCTGTCTGGATTTCTTTCTCTGTAAGCTCAAAGAGGCAGAGGCTACTAATGGAAAGTGCAGAGTAAGTTTTAGCTCTCATTGTGCATAAAATAGCACAGATCTCAGATAATTTTGTCTATGGATGGCCTATTTGTTCTTTCCTTTAGTTGGCTGTACTGCGGTTTGGAGCCTGTGACCAAAAATGTTTTTAAAGTAGCTTTTATTCTAAGTCTAATTTTGTCATTCAGCTACTCAGACTTTCATTTTAACATTAACCCTCTCTACAAACAAGAATACTCCTTATACGGTTGTATTCTGGCATTATTAATATTACCATAAGTTTGCTGTTGACCCAATACAGCCAAGATTTCATCTTTGTTCCCCAAAACCCTAAGCAAAACCCCCATAAAGTTTTCATTTTCTTATTTGTTTTTTTAAAGTCTACTGAACATGTTAGGGCTGGCATAAACATGAGGACACCAGAAACACTGGACTAGTTAAAGAAAATATCTGGTTTGGGATGAATTAAATATGATACATAATTTAGCTTAGGAGTTTCTAGACTTCATGATGTAGAAGTGGTGATGCAAAAAACTACAATAGGGAGTCTATGTAAGCTTAGATCTGCTTTGCACAAAGAAGCACTCCAACTGTTTCCCTTACACTTATATAAAGCATATACTACTCCAATTGAGTAAATTTCTTCTCAGGGCAAGGAGTAAAATCGTTCTGCAGTTCTGATTTCAAGTGTTTCAGAGGTGCTTGATATTACATTTTAATTTTATGGATAGATAGGTTCATTGATTTATGAATTATCATTAGAACACATTAGATCAAAGACTGAAGCAAGTTCAGGTCCAGTTCTTAGCACTCGTGACACCTACTGTGGTCCTGAATCTTTCAGGCTTTGGCCTTAAATCAGTTGAAGAGTACTGCAGAGAAACATGGCACTTAGTGAATTCAGGTGTTTCCACTGTTACTGATTACGAATTACAGCAACTCCAGTGTTAATTAGGCCCAAATAAATTAGGTTCTTGATAGAATTCATGTAGTTTCTCTTCAGAAATTAAAACCATGCCCTGGTCTGAGAGAGAGATATTCTTCCTGCTAAGAATAGTTGTCAAATCTGTTATAAGCTTTTATACCTTTTTATGTACAGTATGAAATTGCTCTCATCTTTACATGATTAATGCTATTGGCTTCAGTGGGACTCTGATGTAGTAGGTGATTTAGATTTGACTGTACATACGTGCCATGTCAGGTGTATGATATATAGATGCCATCTCTTTTAGCTTCTATTTTATTGTTTTCCTGAAATGTCTCTTTTTATCTGAAAATAAGTTATTGCAGGAATAAGATGTGCCACCTGTACAACAGTTGCTGCTGTCGCTTCATCACCTTTCCAACTTCAAAAATTGTACTCAATACAATGTAATGTTAAACTGTGCTGTAAAAGGTTAGGTACCTGTGCCCCTGTTAGTTGTAAAGATATTTCCTATGTGAAAGGTACAGGTTGAAAATCTACTCTCACTGATGTCAGATATACTCTTGTCACTCATTTCAATGGAAGAAGTGTGGGGTCCTTAATTTAATTTGATGACTTGACCGTGAAGTCACTCTTGCTAAACTTAGTTAACACTGGGTATGTATCAGTGATATTATTGCAAATGAACAATCCCATTTATTTCAAATCAAATTGGGGGAGAAAGTGAGGAGAAAGCTCTACGATACAATATCATCATTTGTCTTATTTTTATGGCTGTCATTTGTGCTTTGAAAATTTCTCCGTGAATCATAAATGATTGCACTGAAATCAGTGAGTGAGACTGGGGCCTGATCTTCAATATGGACCTTTTGGTTGAGAGCTTATTAAAGTCTTTTGGATTTTTTTTCATGGACTGTGACTATAAAGTTGATCTGGTCGTGCATTAGGAATCCTTTATTTCTCCAATTAATTCCTAGGCTTGAAATTTAGCATATACAGAGGGACAACACAGTGTCTGAGAAGCACAAATAACCATTACAATCCTCAGATTAGGCCTTAGGTGGGAAGGAAGTGGTTCAGAGGTCTTTTGTTGGACTAGTGTACGGTGTGAATCATTGTGAGAGTAAACCTTCATCTAATTTACCCTTTCTTCCCATATTTTTCTATATTTTTCTTGGAATCCTTGTAATTTTATTAATTGAAAACCAGAATATTTTTCCCCTACTGTATTAAGATAAATATATTTTATCTTTCTCTCTTATGCTGGAACTTCTGTACTCTAAAAAATATGAACAGCCTGTGGTGGTGGATTCTTATATTAAACCCAGTTTGTACCTCAAAAGCCTTTTTGCAGATTTCTGAGTTACTGTTATAAGACATTATGATTATTTCTAGTCCTGTTGGTAAAAAAGTCGCCTTTTCCATAAGGGCAAAACATGATTCACAAATGCACTTCAAAAACAACCATCATATTAAATGAGACCCCTACACAAATGACAGCTGCTTTCATGCTGTCCTGTGACTCAAGTTGTTATTGTTTCTCAAAATATTTATACTTGATAGTCATGCTTATCACAAGGTGCTTTCTTGCATAAACTGGCATTTAGTATCTTGTAGTCTAAAGTAAATATTTCTACTTAAAAGGAAGGTAAAATCAAGACAAAACCTCATAAAGCCTTGAAATGGCAAAGCTAGTTCAAACCCAGCATTTTTTTCTCTCCTGTGCTTCAATCCACCAACAACTCAACTTTTAACAATTCAGGGAACTTTCTTTTGTGAATGGCTTAGATTTGCTGATTAGCATGAGAATGCTCCCTACTTGCATAATGTCAGAATCACCATCTAAGTAAGCCCAGTCATTTTATGGCTTGCAAAAAAACCCAGAACGTGTACCAATGGTGATTTACTTTGGTGTGAACTGGTCTTTTAGAACATTTCCAGGATTAAAAGTGTCTGAGGTTTTGTAGGGTTTTTTTTGGGGTGGGTTTCTTTTTGAGTTGCCTTTTTTTTTTTTTTGTATTTGATTTTATTTAGTTTTTTTAAAAAATTGTATTCATATTGACGCAAAAGTTAAGGCAATTTTCCTGCTAATATTGATAGAACTTGAACTCGATGCAAGTCTCATAGAATGAAGCATCTTTTTCTCTGGAGGAAAAATTAATATCTTAGTAAGTTTTCACTGTCTTTTTGAAATACGCTTTAGCTTCACTAATAGACTGCTGAAAAAGCTGAATTTTATACAGAGTGCTTATTCTGTTAAAGCAAAAATTGGGGTTTTGTTGTCTGACTAAGAAAACAACTGCTTCCATCAATGGGAAAGAAAAAGAGATTTTCAAATACAGAAGGACTCTTCCAGATGCTTTGAATAGAAATCTGAACATGTTAGTGAAATAGTAGACCTTAGAAAATATGTATTTTTAAAGTGACTGCCATAGTAGCATAAGTTAGCCCACTGATCCACAGGTCTGAGCTTTGGATTCAGTCTCTCCACTGAAGAATTGAGATTAAACATTTGCTTGTATGTTTGGTGTGAGTTAAACTCATCTAAAGGTTCTGAGGTCAATAGCAGACCTAGAGAACCTATATATCTGAAATTAATACAGAAGTGCTACAGCACTCTGGCCTTTCCCCAGGGATAAATTGCCACAAGGGTCACATTTTTGCTGTCCTTGCTTTACAGCTAGCAGGCAGGAAAAAAGACAAAGCAGAGAGAAACACTGATACCTTCTTCTCTTGCTGGGTGATAGCTTCTATAAAAAGGCCATTGCTATGGCTCTTTTCAAGGGCCCTCACATCAGCAGTAAATGTCCATGTTTATCAGCTCACATGTGATGCGCAGTATACAGAAGGATGGGGTGGATTGGTGACTTCTTGGGCTCCCAGTCATCTGTGCATGCTGGATCCCACCATCATGACTGTCTGTGCAAGGACCTGCTTCCTTCCTGGGTGGGGCCAGCAAATCAGTCTCTAACCCCCCTATAAAACCCTATAGGTGTGAAATAAATTGCCATTGGGATAATAAACTAATTTCTTGCCATACTCTTACACAATGTTTGTTTATTTTATTGATATTATTATCTTTCCTTTGCTCTTTCCTGCTTGTTCATGTTCTCTTTTGTGCATACTTTCTTACTCTTTCTCTCTTTTTGTCTGTGACCAGTTGTCATTCTCTGGGCCTCATTCTTTGCTTTTTCTCTGCACTTTCCATTTAATGCATTTTCTTAGGTCCTATTAAAAGTCTTCCAGTTAAAATCTCATCTATAACTTTAGCTCCTATTCCTAATATGCTCTTGTTTACGACTGCTCTTGTTTCAATTTCCCTTATGTTTGACATAAATAAATTGCAGTCTGAAAAGATGCTATGATTAGTTATGGGTTGAAGGACATTCTGTTGGGGGGGAGGAAGAGATTAAGGACCTCCAGTAACACACAACAGGAAAAAAGCAAAGTTGAGGGGGGGAAAACTAGTTGTGCTAACAGGCTGTCTGAGGCACTGCTGTCCCCTGAAGCAAACACTAGTACTGTTTGTGACGATTACGGCTGCCCTATTTGCAATGTCCTTCCCTATAGCAAGCACTCAAAGTGAAAAAGAATATCTGAACTTTGAACTCAGACTGCAGAGAAGCACAAACAGACAATCAAATCCAGCTATAAAAACATCTATACAAAATACATTTGAACCCTACCCTATTGGATGTTTTTTATTTCAGTTATTAAGAAGAGTCCATGAGATATGAAAAATAGCCTCATCCTAAAGGGAAAAGAAAATGACACACTTTATTTGAAACCATTACTTACTGTACCACTTTGGGGGGTTTAACTGCATTGTCTAGCATGCATCATCTTGGCACACTACTTTTTCACAGGAGAATTCAGTTATGTAATTCACTATTTTCAGTACTTGCTGAAGTTACATGCTCTACAGAGGGGAACACAATACGGATTTCTGTGCCTCGAGTAGTTAGTAACAAACATATGGAACAAATTACCAGGGAAAAGCAATTTGAAATGAAGAATACAGATGGGTGAAGTTTGTTTCTGTGGAAAGAAGAAACAGGCTTATAATCCAGCAGCAGAAAGCCTGGGACTGTAACAAAAAGGAAACGGGCAGGCAAGCCTTTCTTAATCTTGTAACTGTAGGCATTAGAAGCTCTCATCTGTGCCTTTCATATTAAACACCACATTTGTGGGCATACTTAGCTGTACTTTCATATGTCATCTTCAAATTCTTTAACCTCAGTGTTCTGAGTCTACAATCATTTCCCAATTAATCACTGCAAATTGCCTGACAGTTTTAACAGCCACTGTGATGAAGCAGGAATGAATCTATATGTTCAATTCCAAGAGACAGGCTTCAAACCCCCTTACTCTACTTTTAGCAGATGAAGGCAATAAAGATGGTGTGACAACTTGTGAAGACACCATTTTTGCACTGTTACTAAAATGCTAACTTTTGTGGCCAGAAAGTATCACAGCTGCCTACAGACAACACTGAGAGCTCTCATGACTTGTGGGGGAATGGCACAAAATAAGAAGCAGGCCTTGCTGTTCTGTGGGAGGAAGATGAGTGACTGTGTTTAAGGAAGTGTTTTCAGTAAAATTTAGTAGGAAGTGCTGATGGAAGGCAGCTAGTGTTGCTAAAAGAAAATATCACTGACTTGGTGAGTCTAACTGTGTGTAAAAGACTCAAGAGATTGTTGCCTCTTAATAAATCTGGGAAGAAAAAATGCTGTGGTGCTATGATTTCCAAATATACAGAATAAAGAGCAACTGAACTCAACAAAGCAGTGTGTGAAATAAAATCATCTGCCCATAAATGAATTTTGTACTGTCCTGCTTCTTAGATGGGATTTGCATGTTGTATAAGCTTGAATTTAACTCTTTCTATAGGTTTGATTTTTCATCTGCTGTCTGTGCTTCTGGTAGACTTTAACATGTGGTGTTAAGAAACAGTGAAAATACCGTGATTAAAAGACTGTAGCAGTTGGTGAGGCACTCTTGATGACATAGGCAAGAGTAGTATTACTGTGAAGGCTCTTGGTATCAAATAAGGGAAGAGATTAAGATTATCCTTTTGAAAGAGGAACAAGAACAACAAAATAAGTGGTTTGATATCTGTCCCTCCCTCAAACCCTGAGCAATTAGATCTGATTTCAGCACGCTTGCTGAAAGAACAAGCATAGTAGAAACGTATTTCCTACCAAAGCAATGTGTGCTTTGTTTGGTGTTCTTTTTGTTTGTTTTTGTTTTCTTTTTTTTTTTTGAGTTTCTGTCAATAATGTAAAGGACTTCTTCCTAGTTTTCAAATATTTGTGTTCTCAATTTTAAATAAGATGAGGAAAGAATGTGATAACTTAGATACCTGAACTCACAAATGGTTGGTATTCAGAACCAACCATTTGTTGGTTTTAATTATGATAGGATTACTAAACTACAATTATAAAATGCAATTACTATATGGTATGTTATTTTGGATTCCACTTGTGATTATTATTCTCCAATCACTTTATTTTTTAAAACTATATAAATATTCAACATATTTCTATGGGAAATAAAATATTTAAATATTGGGAAATTCAACATTTTGGCATTTAAAACGACAATTTTTTTCGAAGCTGTCCCATTGCTTTGGAGGTACAGGGAGCCCTAGCATTCAAATCCCATAACAGGAACTGAAAACGTCAGTCTAAGGGTAACGTTAGAAAACACAATAGGTTAAATTACTTCTTTCAGAAAACTGTCCAGTGCCACAAATAGAATATTGTTCTGATTCCTTAGCACAGAATTTGTTTCAATATATGCCAAATGCTACAAAAAAAATATTTAGAGAAGTTATTCTCTGCATGGGCTACAAAGTCAGCCAGATCCTCATCATTCCTTATGTTTCTGCTGCCTGACTACACGTCAAGGGCCTTTCTCAGCTAACGTTACTCACTAAAACATTTCTCTCACACAAATGCCCAATCCCACAAGCTCCTGTGGTGCTTCTTGGCTTTTACAGTGCATTCATTTTGTTGCCCTTGAGGATTCTAAGAAGATGCTGAGCATCTGTGTTGCTGGTTATGATGCTTTGAGTACTGCTGACATGTAGCTATACTTAACGCAAAACATCCTGTGGCAAAAAATAAATGAGGAAACAAAAAACTCTAAATATAGACAATACTATTGCAGATATTTTTGAATCAGATGAACTGGGAAACAAAGCACACATATACATGCTATCCTCATATCTATCTATACGTCAAATTATTCTCTGTCTATGAGAAAACCAGAATCTGTTAACAACTGGCCTGTTGCTCAGCTAGCTATGAAGAAATCATTAACCTATTATGATGCACACATGCTGTTCCACCTGGCAGGAAGATGTTTCAATTTTAGTTTTTGACAAAGATTTCAAGAAACACAGCATGCTCAACAGGAGGAAAATCAACTGAGAACGATGTAGAACTCTGTGATGTTTTTTTGAAGGATTTTTAAAGGGATCTTCAATGAAAGCAGCTGGGTAAAGTGTCACAGAAAGAAATAGACTCATAGAGGTCCGTAAGTACATTTGAGGGAGAACAATAAGATTCTCGTGTTTCAGAATGAAGTAAGAATGTTGGGAGGTCAGGCTGAGAATGCTAGGATAATGAGGCTATAGGAGAAGGGCTGTCTTGCTCCAAAGAAATTTTTTCCCTCACCCTGGAAAAGCTTAGGGCAGCAAAGTATATAACACATCCCTCCAATCTCTGGCAGGCAGCTATGGTTGTTCAAGGAAAGGCCTCCCTTGCCTTATTGCTGAAGTACTTTCTATTCATTTTCACAAACTCCTATTGGTCCCACTTGATCTTTTTTAATTAGGCTAATCCTTTCCTTGTTTGCAGATGTTAAAAAGCTGGGAGGAGTTGATGATGCATCAGAGGGCTGTGCTGCCTTTCAGAAGGATCTGTACAATTGAGCCAAAGTAACCTCATGCAGTTCAGCTGTGGGAAATGAGAAGTCCTTCCTGTTTCCCCATGGGAAGGGGTAACTAAGTCCTTGCAGCAGTATGGACTGGGAAGAGACTGTCTGGAAAACAGCTCTGCAGAGAAGGATCTGGGGGTCTTGGAGGGCAAGCTGAACATAAGCCAGCAGCATGCACTTGCAGCAAAGAGGATCAAAAGTATTCTGAGCCGCATTGCCAGCAAGTTGAGGGAAGTGATCCTCCCTGTCTACTCAACATTAGTGGGGCACATCTGGAGTGCTGGGTCTGGTGTTTGACTTCCCAGCTAAAGATATGTGTACATACTACAGTATATCCAGTGAATGGCCATGAAGATGATGAAGGGACAGGAGCATCTCTTCCATGAAAGAAGGCTCAAAGAGCTGGGACTGTTCAGCCTGGATAAGAGAAGGCTCAGCTGGATCCTATCAATGTATGTAAATAACACCTGATGGAGGGTGCAAAGAAGAGAGAGCCATATTCTTCCTAGTGAGGTACAGGTACAGGACCAGAAGCAATGAGCACACTGAAACACGTGAAATTGCATTTGACCGTAAAGAAAGAATTCTTCTACTATGAGGGTTTTCCTGAACATAGGAAAAGAATTCACATTCTGCAATATCTCCATTCTTGGAGACAGTGCAAACCGATGAGTATATGGCCCTGAGCAACCTGCTCTCAGGCATCTTGCTTGAGCAGGAGAGTTGGACTACATGACCTTGAGAGTTTCCTTCTAGTTTCCTTCTAGTCTCACCTCTTCTGTGGTTCTGTGATTTTGCTTTTGTAAAATTCTTTATAGGTTAATGTGTTTAGATAATCCAGAATTAAAACAACTCAGAAAAAAATGTTTGGCGTCATTATGGATTGCTTAAACTTAGAATGAAAACAGAAAATGAAGAAAGTATAGGGGTTGTTTTGTATATGGTGTGTGAAAAGTGTTATTATCCTAAGCGTGGAATTGAGCTGAGGATTTCCTTAGCACAGTAAGAAGTAGTGTTGTATTAATTTAAAAATTCTGAAATGAAAGTTGCATGAATTTTTTCATGTATCACAAGGACTAATAATTCCCATAGTTTTGTTGGAATATCAGAGGAATATTTATATGAATAACTTTCACAGGGACAGACAAAGCAAGCTTGGTTCTCTCAATCATTTCTGGAATCTACCTTAATAATTCCTCAGACTCTAAAACCCAACCCCTTGGACAAAAAAGCATGTTGTACCCATTTTATATTTGATTCATCAACATATTCATGTCTTTAAGAAACACTACTTTCAGAAGACTTATATGGTCCTTGCTATAGCTTGCAAGATGGGAGTGTAGGAGCATCAGGTTGTCTGATAAGAAATAAACCAATTTCTTAAATACATAAATTATTTGGAATAAAGTGAACAGGTGCTTAACCTAAGAATCTCAAAGGATCTCTGGGGTACAACTGTGCAAGGATAAAAGTTGTTAATTTTCCGCCTACAGGTTGTAGGTGCAGCAGAAAGAAAGTCCACAGGTAGCTGTATTTCTGACCCAGGAGCCCTCTATATCATCTCAGACAGAAAGTTGGCTCTGAAGCCAGAACTATTCATGTCTTGCTCAACAGAAAAAGCATAGGTGTTTTAAACAAAATTTAAGTGAGAAACACCGTACTTTTTAAAGGCTGAACTCTCTTAATTGTAGTCAGGAGAAAGTACTTGGTAAAACCCAGGATTTGGTTGGAAGCTAAAGTAATTTGGTGTGTGGATTAAATGTATGAACAAGTATCATTCTGAAAAATAGACTATTTGAAACAGTACGTTTATAAAATAGCATGTTAGTTCAGAAGCTATGTATGGTAACTTAAGAAAGTTGTAAAGCTTCTAGCTTTAAGAAAAGACATGAAAAGGAATTGAAGCCATTTACTAAGAGCAGGGATATTCTCAATGAACTACAGAACAGAGCTTAAAAAGCCCAACTAGTACACGATTCATGACAAAAAAGCTCTCCATTCACCTGAAGACAGATATTAAGGAGAATATCTTGTAAGATTCAATGCAAATAGGACCAACTGCACAAACTTGTTTGTAAACATACTGAATACGTAAACTTTGAATACGTAGCCCCCAAAGAACTGAGAACTAACTCTAGCAGAAGAGAATATTTTCCATTATCTTCAATGCTGAAAATTCTTGAAGAGATACTTAATTCAAAGTCTTTCACTAAACTTGATTCTGTAGAAAAATGAAATTTGCTTCTTTTTATGTACAACTCTTATTTAAAGAGATGCTGTTTTTCAGACTTTTTTCTGGCTGTGCTCTTTACCTGACGTGTCACTAAAATGCATTGTGAGAAAATTTGACATCGTGACAGCTATTAAGTCTGGAGGTGTTTTACATTATGGGAAAACAGTTCAAAATGTGATAAGAAAGAATGAGCAACTTTGGAAATATTTAGATCTTAGGCTAAGACTGCAGAAATGAAAATTTTAAAACATATATAATAGAAACAACATATGCAAGAGACAAGTCAGCATAGAGGAGCTAGGTCACCAGCATTAACAAGCTAGGTCACTTTGAATGAGCTCTCAGAGATGCTTGCTCTCAAACACAAGAGTGACAAGCAAAGATTTCTTTGGAGCAGTGAACTATGGAGTATGATGTGACTAATTTGGCTGCTAGCAATATGAGTGCTTTGGTGCAAAAATGTCTAACAACTATTGGATAAGTATCTTAATAAAGAGCATGAGGAACTAAAGGCATCATTTCTGAAATAGCTGGAGAGTAAATTAAAGAACAAACTGTCTATAGACATACGTTATAGGAGGCCTTTGAGAAAATCCATTTCAAAAGAAAGAACAAGAGAATTCTACCACATAATGAGCTATCACTAAAATTTTTCATCAATATGCTTAGATAAAGACAGAGGCTTTGGTCTTGGTCTGCTGGGATAAAAGCTTTCATGTCTTTTTAATGGGAATTCACAACCCAGTTACTGGAATTGTCAGGTAAATAACTGGGTAAGTTTGTAGAAATTTTTTTGGTTAACTTCATATTCAAATTGATTTTCAAATTGAACACCAATCTGGAAGAGAAGCCGTATTGTAAATTCATGCTCTAGAAAATTTTGTTTAGAAGGACATCTGAGATAGATTAGATACATGTCAATCTGTTGCAACAGTAAATCTGGTTGCTTTTCCATGAAATATGAAATACTATTACTAGAAATATTGCAAAAAATGTGATATACTAAAGAAGCTATTTAAGTCATAGGGTTTGGAGAGCAGCATGTTTGTAGAATCTCTTAGAATTTGAATAGTAATATCTGAGTAAGAAGGATTTTTTTTGGGGAGAGTTAACAGCATAATAATTCCTAAAATACTCAACTAAACAAAACATTACTTTTTTTTTTTTTTTTTTTTTTTATGTGTGTTGAGAGAATAATTGAAGTTTTAAATTGCAGGAACAAGGATGCTCTACATCCCAGAAACGTGATTCCCGGTCTAGCAGAGATTGGTTGGGCTTGGCCTGGCATAACAACTTTCCGCTTCATGCCCCAAGGGAAATTCCTGTGCTGTGTTTTCCTCTGGGATTTAGAGACAAAATACGAAAGAGAGTAGATGCCTGCCATGCAAGACACGGAGTACTATTTGTTATAAAGCCTTCTCAAGCTATTACCTGTTCTTAGCAGCCTGTTTGAATGGTGAGGCATGAGGGGCATTACGCTTGTCTCTCCTGTGTTGGGTGGTTAGCCCTGCTGCAGAAGATTAAGCTCTCCAATATACTATTCAGCATCAGAGAGACAACTCTGCTTTCAGTTTGTGGTGGGCTAACTGTGGCATGTTGCCAGGTGCTCATCAAGCCACTCTCTCCATTCTCCTCCTTCACTGAACTTGGTATCTGCATAGATAATTCTTTCATGTTTTTTTCACTCTCTCTCACAGCTGCTGTGCAGTGTTTTCTAACTTTCTTAAATGTGTTATCACAGAGGTGCTACCTATGTTATTGATGATCTTAGCTTTGGCCAGCAGCAGACTCATCTTGGAGTCAGCTGGAACTGGCTCTCCAACACAGGGGTAGTTCCTGCTGTTGTAGCATGGCCTGTGCTACCAAAACCTTGACACCTACACCCAGCACGTCTTTAAGACTCTCAAGGCTTATTTATGCAAGGCAAAAATCTAGGTCACCGTAAGAGATGAAGCTTATGGTCCAGCAAAATGTGCCCTCTAATCAACATAGCTCTGAGTTTGCTTATTAGCCAAAAAAGCATCCAGGATCCTAACTAAAATGTTGCTTCTCTGAACCAACCTTATGTAGGACTTGCAGCACTAAGGACAAAATCAGTGTAGATTAATTAATCTCCAGAAGCAATATGTCACACAGCAATATTTAACAGAGAAGTACTCCATAGTAATTGGAAGCAAAATGCTTGAAAATAAATATGGGAAATGAAGCTTGCTGTTTGTACTGCTGCAAATATACTTGAATTTGTGATCAATCCTCTACAGCCAAAATAATAAGGTGCCCGAAGAAGGAGCCCAACTTGGTTGTGTGTCACCTGCTGATATTTTGTTTAAAAGAAAAATAAAACCAAGTAGACCCTTCAGGGGAATACTTTAAGGTTGTAAGTTCCTTGGCACAAAGATTGTGATTCAGGTCTGTGTAGTGCTTAGACACTGATCTTTACATTGTGCCATTGTAGTTTTCATCCCTATTAAGAATATATATGCACATAATTTTCTTTTCTTCTTTTCTTTTTCTTTTTTTTTTTTTTCTATTTTTCCTAGAAATCCAGGAAAATAAAAAAATGCTGAAAAGAATCTTAGCGCTGACATAAAGACAATCTTCATCTTTTTCACTTCATGTCTTATATCATTTATCTGGCCACACAGGATATGGCAGAGTTATGTCAAATAACGATCGTTCTTTTTAGGAAATTGCATATCTTAACAAAATTCTGTAGAGTATAATTGGGTCCTCTCCTAGAGAGGAAACTTTTATTTCTTGCAATTACCTTAATCTCAAAGATGATTTTTTTTTTTATTTTCTTTGACTTTCATATACAACAGCAGCAATGCTTGTCTGCTTTTCCTACCTCATCAATGTCTTCAGCCAAAGAATATTAAAGATGGCAGTAATGAATACGATAGGCCTCTTCAGATAGTTTCCATAGTCTTTGAACCACTGGTTTAAGACATACTAATCTGTACTTGTTGCCTGAAACCTTTGTTGTGATACACTTTGACTACTGTAATAAGTTTGGGTATCTTATATTACAGTTTCAGAAAGGGGGAAGTTACTGAAATCGAAACACAGTGTTTTCTTCAGTGAAAAAGTGACTTCCAAAATCTTGACATTCTAAAATGTTAGAGCTACTTGAATTTAGTGCTTGTGAACTTTACTTGAGGTAGATATGCTTTATTATGGCAGAGTGACATATCTTTAAGCACTTGCTTTAGCCTGATAATGCCAATCCTGTCAGGCCTCTGTATGGAGAGTGAGCAGAGAGAGTGCTTCAGGGAAATGGTGGGCTCCTCAGTCAGGGTCCTGTCCTGAGGAGCCCCTCTCTCTTCATGGCAATTGAGGGTTTCTAGACAGAAAGTCTAGATAGTCCAATAGTCTTTCAGTATGAATTTGGAATATTTTCTGATAAAGGTTTGTGTTTTTTTTCTTTTTTTTTTTACTTCTCTGGTTCCATACTGCCTATCTCTGATGTAATATTCATATGCATATTAAAATGTATATATTTATTATTCTATAAGTTGTATGATATTTACGTTTTCTCGCCTCAGGTTTGAAATAAGCTTTTGTACCGTAAGTTTATGCAGCTATATAAATGATTAAAATCTGATGTGATTTTCTCTTATGAATCTATAAATACATGTACAGTCTTAAACCCAATATCAAAGTCTTAGTTCACTTGTTGTAAAATTCTGTCAAATATCTAAAAGAATGAATTTGACAACTACTTTATGTAGAACAATGATTGAAGAACATTGTATCTTATTAGTAAAAGCAAAACTAATGTCTCTGCAAGTACAGCACTAAAATATTTTTTTTTCTTTTTGTCCTGTGAACCTTACTTATGTGGCTCTGTGGAGGAGCAATTATTTGAACAGTTATCTGTGCATAATGTTCGATATTTGCATATCAAAAGGCAAAACCCCATGTAACATTGAGAAATACATGTGATTTTTGATGTTCTGGTTCTGCTTGTTTAATAAATAAGGGTTGTAATCCCTGAAATTAAAAAAGAAAAAAAAGAAGGGTTTGATTAGCAAAAGCAAATTACGGAGAAGTTGAAAGGAGAGCACGTTTGTCATCCACAGCTCACAGAGAAGATGGGAACAAAAAATAATGCTTCAAAATATGAAGCTCTAAGAGCAGATAATGAAGTACACAAGATCAAGAGAAAGAAAGTAATCATTTGGGGGTCATGTAATTTCTGTTTACAACATTTGAACCCAATTTACTAAAAATAACAACTTCTGACTTTCAGCAGAGAATTATACAGGTGTATAGAGATCTGTGTTTTAGAGAACAAATACTTCCTCTTTTCTATTTTACTTACATTAAGTATTTCTGTGATCACATTTAATCAGAAGAAGGTGAAATTAAAGTTATGCACCTAAAAGCTGTTGACTTTTATGAAAGTTAAAATTAAATTCTTTCAGAATGTTGTCATAGAATTCTATAATGGTTTGGCTTGGAAGGGACCTTGAAGGTTATCTACTTCCAAATCCCTTGCAGTGGGCAAGGACACCTTCTTCTAGATCAGGTTGCTCAAAGCCCTATCCAGCCTGGCCTTGAACACACTCAGGAATGGGGCATCCACAGCTTCTCTGAGCAACCTGTGCCAGTGTCTCAGCAGCCTCACAGTAAAGAACTTCTTCCTTTTAGCTCATCTAAATCACCTTTCAGTTTAAATCCATTCCCCTTTATCTTGTCATTACATGTTCTCATAAAAAGTCCCTCTTCATTTTTTCTGCAGGCTCCTTTGTGTACTGGCATGCTGCTATAAAATGCCCTGGAGTCGTCTTTTCTCCAGGCTGAAAAAGTCAAACTCTCATCCTGTCTCCATCAGAGAGGTGCTCCAACCCTCTGATCATCTTCATGGTCCTCCTCTGGACACTCTCAAACAGGACCATATCCTTGTTATGTTGGAGGGGCCAAAGGAGTTTCTAATCATCTTTTATAAAATGAATGGGCAAGAATATCCTAAGATGATAAACCATTTCTGTTTGGCTTGATTTTTATATTAATATTTCCACTGCTACAAAAGTTTTAACAATGCTTATTGTTTAAAAACTTTCAAGGCTAAATAATGATCTTTAATGATTATCTGGATGTGTTATACTAGCATGCCTGTAGATAGTTACAGAAAGGCTTATATTCAAGTGATGTTAATACTCTACGGTCTTAACCCCTTTGAAGCTATTGCAACTTTCGCAGCCTTTTTTCTTTCTTTCTCTTTTTTTTTTTTTTTTTTTAAGCAGACCTTTTGGATTTAGGAGTAATTTAATAGAAGATTAGTAAGACTGAGGTAGGTTGAATTATTTGACTTTGCTATGCAATCAAAAAACTAAAATTATTGTCCTTCTCTCTGAAACTTCCTGAACTAAGCAGATGTATTTTCACTTTGAGTCAAAAAACTGTTATCTATGGCTACAGATTTAAGCATGTTACTGTGCTATTTAGAGCTTCACTGAAAACAAGACAAATAGTTGACATCTGATGGTTTAGCTTCAAGAGGCTCTGTTGGAATTAGCTCCCATCAGTATCTCCCACTAAAATTTAACTTTCCATGGGAGTTATGCATCCAAGTATGGACTTCACAAAACGTACCATGTCATGAATATTTGAGAACTTGGTCCCTGCCCTGGTAATAGTGATGAGATAATTCTGAGATTTGTAAATAAGCCAGCTCTCTTTTCTCTCATATAAAAATCTCCCACTCCCTTTTTAGCTTTCTGCTGCCATCCTTCTGAACAGACTTGATCTTCCGTGCTACCATGTAAGAGAAATAAGAAATTTATTCTTTGATCATCTGTTTCTCAGAGCCTGGCCTATTCTTGCATGGTTGGAAATTCAAAAGAGAAGTGCCCGAAATCCATTATTTGAAGAAAATCAACTAAGTTATGGAGGGCAAGATTGTGTTAATCCTGAAAGAGGAATTGGTACTTATCATAGAATAGTAGAAAAGGTTTCAGTGAATACTGAGTGCACAGGTGGGGAGTAGACCACACCTAACTTTTCCCTACTAAACTTCAGTGTGTCTCTTAATAACATGTCTGAATTTGATGTGTTTCCAAAGGAATATTCTGCTATCCATGACATCTATCCCATCACTTTGGAATCTTTTTCTCTGTAATGACTCCATCTGGGCATGAATAACTTGCACTTCAACTGTATCAAATGTATTTTAGTGTTTTCTCACTGATTTTCTTTATGTCATCTTAAAATGACTACCAGCACAGATTTTGTTTTCTCCAATTGATGAATTAATTAAATCTTGTGATACATGAAAATTGACTAAAGCATTCAGCAAGAAAATGTGGGATGATTGGAAGGAATGATCTGAAGGAATGATATTTTCTGTTGATTTCTTCATCCATTTCTCCTTTTTCTAGGAAATACAGAGAGTATATTGTACACTTTCTCTTCCTAGCACACAGTTTGGCATCATCATTGAGGAGAAAAACATGGAAACAAAAATGTTCAAGTCTATTATGACAAAATAGAGTAGATTTAGGCCAGCTGTTAATTATAGATATTATTTAAAATTAATTTGACAGCTTTATTGTTTGCCATCGTTGGGAATCAGAATTTGAATAATTAGGATAAAAATATTTAATTATTTTTTTAAGTCACTAATTTTCCATGTAAAATTTGCTCTTTCTTTTTTTATTGTGTTGCTGTATTAATAATTGGGAAGTTTCTTATGTTATTGACTGGGCGAATTCAAGTAATAAATGCATGTCAATACTTTAAAACAGATCTCTGGAGAACTCAGTAGCACTGGAATTTATGACAGTCTGCAGGTGGCTTTATTTTCCTCTGTATTTGTCCATGTACCAGTGACAAATGACATGATAGAATGAATCACAGCAATGTCAGCTCTGCAGTTTTATTTTTAACTGTGCAATCTGTTGTGATTTGAAGACTGAATTGAAGAAATGCATCTTGTTTTGCAGGAAAATCTCTTCTGTCACATGGGCAGTGTTCACCTGGAGGGTGTACATGACAAAATACTGCATACATAACATTACAGTATATGCATTACAATTAAAAAATAACCAAATGGAGGAGCAGAAGTGTTGTAATGACATGGAGATGGATTTGCTGGTTCTGTATTCTGCTCTTCTCCTTTAGAGATCAATTGCTTAAACCTAAAATAGTTTACATAAACATCTGTACATTATTTATATCTATTCTGCTTTCATAATTTCAATATTCCCCAAATTGTGGTGGAATTTTCCTGACAGGGAGGAGGATGTGGTAATCATTTCACTGAACATTTAACCTTCCTTCAGGAAATGAAGAGTCCAACACATTTTTTCTGGAAGTGTGTGAAGGAGATAGCATGACAAAGGATGAAATTGCAGAGTTCAAGTATTGCAAATATTTTCCCGTGACAGACTCTTCATGAATATATATCTTAAAAAAATATGATGTTAATTTGGTTCTGCAGGCTGTTATTCATTTTTAAAGGTATCATAGACTACATTTACTTTAAGGCAATACAAACTAAGATTTGCCTAAATAATTTTGTGGCCATATGACATCTTGGACATATCAATTTGAATCCAATTTGATTAGTTATCCAACATTCTCATACAGAGGTGACTCTCATGTTGTCTCTAAAAACATTAAATGTTTTAGTGTTCTTTTAGCTGGTTTTAGTAGGTTGAAAGTGTAAATTAGAAAACAGTTTTATTTTGAAAGACATATCTAATAACATATGTACTTCAGATAAAAGATTTGAAGCTTTACACAAGGGAGAAATAGAAAGGATGCTTGTATTAGAAAGAATAAAGAGCAAGTAACTCTTATCTGTTGCTAGCACTTTGCTTTCCCTAAAACATTCTGTAAATACCTTCATTCATGTCTAGACCTGACTCACAGTATATTATCTTTTGCTTAATTAGTGGTATTTTCAGTCTCTTCTTCTCCTGAGGTGAAAATTCATTTATAAATTTTATGAGATGTCAGACTTCCTCTAAGAGTGTGAAAAAACAAAAAACAGCTTGAAGGCTCTAAGTAAAAGGTTTTAGGTCTTGATTGACACAGTATAGTAGGTCATATGCTTGCCTGACAAGCAGTAAATTCTGAGCTATACTACAAAATGCAGGTGTTTCTAGGGAAGATTCTGACTGGATAATTTGTAAGCATCAGCCTATATATCAAGTGCAGCAGAATGTAAAAGCTTGTGGAGAATCTTTCTATGCTAGATGTGCCCAGGAAAGAGAAGGTGCTGTGTATGTGACAATGAATTATATCTAACCAATGAATATGGGGATTTCAGATTACGCTGATGAAAAGCACAACCATCACTCAGACAGACTTTGACAGGAGCTTCCAATCAAAATTCCACTTTTTGGCCCTGGTGGGTTAATTTACAGACACACACACATGAACAAATTTTGAAGCCCTATTGATGAACAAATAGCATTCTCACAAACAAAACTCACAAAAAGCCACCCCTTGGCAATGACTGTTTTGTAAACCTACCCAGCCTACAACATGACAGAAATGCATTTGCACAAAACACTTTGCAAGAGAGTGAAAGAATGCCTTCATTGAAAATTAGGATTCCTCCCCTCACCCTATATTCTGGTAAAAAAGGTATTTTGCTACCACGAATATGTGATGGCTCATATTTTCCTGACTATTCTGGAGTGGTTAATGATGGATAGACAATTCCTTCTGGGTCAAATTTTGAACTGCCAGCAATGTGTGGAAACTTCTTCCCCGTACCCTGTTTTTCTGTAATATGCATTTTCTGCAACATGCATTTTCTGCTTTCTCTTGCTATTTGGTATAGTTAGAGCTATTTGCATGAAAAGAAAGGGTTGTGGAAGGGGTGGACTTAGAAATAGACAATCTTGCTGTTTACTGTTTGCATAAAGTCATAAGCCCTGATGAAGCAGTCAGCATTTCTGCAATAGCAAATCACTAAGTTGCACAAAGGAGATTGCACTTCAGAGATTCTGATCCTGAAGGATTCTGAGGGCTGTTACCTGGTGGCTGACTTCAACAGGGCCTGGAGACAGCCAGCATTTCTCACTATCAGACCTTCTTTCTTGAAGTCAACCAGAAAAATTGCCATTGTTTTCAATGAAGCAGAATGATACCCTAAATGAGAAAAAGGAAATGAGTGTTGAAGAAACAAAGATGCTTCTTTCATGCAAATTATTTTACTAATAAATAAAAAAGGAGGAATTAGAACCAGGAAATACAGGAGATAAAGAGAAACTGTTGTCTGAATTAATGCCTTTCAATTTTTCCAATGAGGCATTTAGTTAGCATTTAGTAGCAATGTTCATTATACTTTGATAATTATTTAGAGCTTTCTTCGTCAGGAACTGGTTGTCGTGAAAGACTGTATCATGGTTCAGTAGTTAAGGATTCTTTTACACCATTATACAAAAAAGAATAAAGAGGAGTTTTTCTAGGGGGAGGGCTGGGAACCTATGAAATAAAGCAGCTCAATTAGAGAAGACCTGAAGTTAACAGGAGTGAGTTCTGTAGGATATGTATATTTTAAATTAGCAGATTGCAAGAGAGTAATCCAAATTAAATTAAAAATAAAAAAGCAATGCCACCACCCCACCTTCCCCAGGCCAAAACCGTAAAATCTTTCCTTGTTGTCTACCCACCACAATATAAGTAAAAGGAAAATGCTAGTAAAATGGGTGGTGTATATTCAGTGGTTGCTGTAGAGGTCAATGCTTGCTAGCTATTATTGTGCAGTAACAGTAATGTTAATTAAAAGTCTTGCTTTCAATTTCTGTTACCACAGTTTTGTAAGCTACTCCAAGTTAACTGGTTCCTGAGATTGTAGCTTGTACAAGCACCAAGATCTGTCTCCACTGAGCTAATTTTAAATTGTGCCCAACTTCTTCGTGTATTTAGTCAATAACACTGTAAGGTGAGACAAACACAAGAAAATAATTCATATGGATGAAACTGTATCTAACTTAATTATTGCCAGAGAAGAAAACAGTGTATCTACACAGTTTGTTGCCTAGTAGGAAGTTCTTATTTAATAATATTACCTATTGAGACAAACTCCTTTTTTTTTCTTACGTTTTTAAATGGATGTACTGTTTCATAGAATCATAGGTTAGGGCTGGAAAGGACCATAAGATCATCCAGTTCCAACCCCCCTGCCATGGGCAGGGACACCACATATTAAACCATGTCACCTACAACCCTGTTCAACCTGTCTTTGAACACTGCCAGGGATGGAGCACTCACACCTTCCTCAGGAAACCTGTTCCAGCGCCTTACCAGCCTCACAGTAAAGAACTTC
>JANRGW010019988.1:0-27140 GCA_024733675.1 Psilopsiagon aymara | reverse complement strand
GTGTCCCTGCCCATGGCAGGGGGCTTGGAACTAGATGATCTTAAGGTCCTTTCCAACCCTAACTATTCTATGATTCTGCAGAGATAGATGCTGAACTTTAAGAACTCTGAATAATTCATTTGTCTCCAGTAACATCATGCAAAGACAAGGATATGCTGTGGTCTTGGCAGCACCCACAACTTCAAAGCAGTATTAATCTTGGGTTTCACAATACAGATGTCCGGCTATGCTGAAGTCTGTTATTTTCTGTCTGTCACATGTGTCTGTGTTACCTCAAGAGTGTTTGTACAGTTAGATGGTAAAACACATTGGAAAACTGATTCTTTTTTTCTTTCCTTTGAGAAGTTAGAAAAATCAAGATGGGGATTGCCAAAAGAATATCTAGTGTTTTTTATCATAAAATCATTTAAATATTTCTGTGTGCACCCAGAGAGATTGCTTTCTGGTTGTATATCTCCATTTGACAAAAGCAAAATAAGTTACAAGATTTAAAGCATTGTTCTGAAGTATTTTGCAATTGGGTCTAGAATACTGTGTGACATTAATAACTGATTATTGCTGTGAGTACTTTTCTTCTGATACAAAGACGTAACCTTCACATTGTGAATAATTCTGCTGCTACCATTTTATAGGAAAGCACACACAGCAAGAAGTGGAAGTGAATGATACTGTTCAAAGCTTAGCAGTGGGCATAAAAATGTTAATACCTTAGGTATCGGCAATTATCACTTTCTTTTATAAAGAGAGAAAAAAGTGCATTATTAAATAGAGATGTTTCTAACTTCATTAAGAATTGATCTGTGCCTTACAGGATCACTCAGAAATACAGGTATAATCTGTACCAGGAAGAGGCAAAACGCTTTTGTTTCTGTTCAAACTTATCAACCCATATGCTAGGGAGTTTCTACCACCTTTATCCTTCTACACATCACAGTACCTCATAAAAGTACAGCTGGCATGTAGGAGCAAAGTGAAACACACAGAAGTGAAAGCAGAAAGCCTAAGACAGTTCTAGCCCAGAAATTAGCATCTTATAATTCGTGGAGTTGATTGCTTAGCAGAAGTCAACATCAGACACGTAGCTCTGAGAAAGCCAAGTTAGAGTACTGCATGAAATGTTAAAGAGAAAAATAGTTAATGACTGTGCAAAGCAATAAAGCTCGAGTGCTCAGACAAGCTATGTCAGTGCCATGTATTTCTTAGGTTCATTTCTATGCTTTGCTGTGTTGTAGGTGGCATTTACCTGTTGATCCCACTTCAAAAAATAAGTTAGAGTCATACTTTCTTCCTGCAAAGATAACTTGGTACTGTTCCTCTGTGAAAAACAGAGAAGCTGCTGTTTGGAGAACATGACTACATTCTAGAGAACTGGAATGAAGGACCAAATGTTGTGCTCTGCCAGAATCTGTAAATGAGCAGGCATTTCACCTTTATAAACTCTGTAAAGGGAGAATACGGTATTTTCCTAACTTGCTCCTTGATGTGCACAGTGATGTGTAACAAAAAGATTTTAAGCCAGTCAGGCACAGGAGGAAAAGATCTTTTTTCTATAACCTTTGAAAAGGATTGAAAAGCTGATGGTAGGAATTAAATTCAATCATTTTAATGAAAACCAATCATAGCAATAGTACCAGCTACTGTCAAATGGTCATTGACATCATATCAGTTTTCAATAGAAATCAGTCATATCACTGGTATCTCCTGGTTAAAAATTTATTTTTTGTCTTTAATCTGCTTTAAATGAAAAAAAAAAAATAAATCAGTGACTGGTATCAGAAGTGGGTTGGTTTGTGTCAAAACAAAATTCTGACATCCACTTACATGCTTGAAGCGTCTTCATTTACATTTACTTTGAAATTCCAAAGTTTGAATGTTGATTTTCTTCTGGAACTAGCATTGGAGATAGATGTGAATAAGCTTTTTTTGCGCGGGATTTGCCTTGCCCCTTACACTGGGTATGACTAGGAAAAGTTCTGGGTTTTTTTACAAGAGATTTAGTTGTATGTGATAGAAGAGAATGTGCAAAACTGATGGTGAGAGTACTGACACTGATCTAGTTCAGATGTTAAAAAGTATTTGTGAGGAACAATGTCAGAAAGTTTATTCTGGCCTCTGTTGATGAGATTTGTTTCGCAGCCATTAAAACATGGAGTATACTCCATTTAAGCTGACTGAACTATTCAGAGCACCTAAGTCTTAAGTAAAATATGAAAAAAAAATGCATCTGGTAGTAGATTCTTCTTTAG
This sequence comes from Psilopsiagon aymara, assembly GCA_024733675.1. Taxonomy (NCBI): domain Eukaryota; kingdom Metazoa; phylum Chordata; class Aves; order Psittaciformes; family Psittacidae; genus Psilopsiagon; species Psilopsiagon aymara. The sequence continues at coordinate 24,894 of JANRGW010019988.1, read as the reverse complement.
GTGTTCTGCATGATAGTTACCAAAACCTGGTCATCATTTTAACAGTGTGAAGCTCCTAGCCCTAATTTGCATCTCTGTATTATAGTAATGCTAAAATTGCACAGTTGTATGGTTTTAATCTTAACCTGTTTACACTGAAAAATTATTTTCTTGTATTTTTGTTTGCCAGCAGTGCTGCCACCTTAAGGTTGGCAATAGCTAGAAAGAGCTGAGTAGGCTTAACATACATTTTTGTGTATGTTTTAGTTCCTTATCTTCCCTGTGATCATTAGCAGTTACTAAAGATGTTACCTTGCTGTCCACATAAGCACTGTACCTTTCAGCACGCATGATCTTCAGAATGGCATATAAGCTACACTTCTCTATGTTTACTGTATTTAGAAGCAGATTCTTCCTCTATCCATGTCAGGATTCACAGTTTTCCTTTCACCGATGATTTTCTTTCTGTGAACTCCTTAAAGCATGTTAGCTTAAATTTACCAGAATTGCCTGACTCTAATCAGAATAATGAAGCAGGCCCCCAGAATCGTGGAGCTGGCTTTGAAAATGAGAGAAAAACCAAAGAATGTGGTGTTGTCTTTTTATGTGTTGGATTGATGTTTGTCTGCAGCTATGCGGCTTAGATTTATTTTATTTTCATGTTTGTGAATAAAAATGGAAATACTTACCCAAGGGCATAACTGCATAAATCTGTGGTCTAAACCAGGTAATGTCAGAGGATTCTCAGAAAAGCTGTCAGCTAGGTGGTTGGCTTGTTCATAGTTTTCTTCTGGTTTCTGATTCTTCAGTAAGGTTTTTTTCCAGACCAACTTGTTTGATTTTTATGATTTCCTTTGGAAAGAAATCTCTTCAGGCATTTCAATGACACATAGTAGTTCTTTCTGATCCACTTCAGTGTTTTGCTTTTGTTGAAGAACCTTTCGTTGCCAAGATATTCCAATTCCTAGATTTCTCTTTTTCTGAGAATGAATGAGAATTCCTGGAAAGTGAAAAATCTTGTCAAGATTTCTCATGTTATCCCTTGAGGAAGCAGATATATTCCCTGTAACTGAGATTATATCCCCTTGTCTTCATTATTAATTTTCCAAGCCAGACTGAAAAAAAAAAATCCCCCCCAACATTCCTTCCTTCCTTCCTTCCTGCCTTCCTGCCTGCCTGCCTTCCCTCCTTCCTGCCTTCCTTCCTTCCTGCCTTCCTCCCTGCCTCCCTCTCTGCCTCCCTCTCTCTTTCTCTCCTTTTTTTTTTTTTCTTAATAGGTGTATGATGGCAAATAGCATATCTAGTTTTCTATTCGGGTGTTATATTATAAAATATTATAAATTTGTAAGTATCCCTGAATAAATTTCACAATTCTTGACTTTGTCCTTTTCTTTCCTATGCTTATATCAACACTGATTGCCAGGGTTTTTCTTTACAGGCTTTCATAGTTGTAGTTCACACCTTACAGTGTGGCTCATCACCAGATTCATCCCCTCCTTACCATACTTTTAAAGGACATATGCAGAGATAAGTAACTCCAACCTATAAACTGGAAAAGTGAATTATAGCAGAGGTAATGCATTTCCTTATCTCTTTCTCTGTGACACTGCTAGGGCATCTTTTTGAAATATGTCCAAATTTTAAGTGTCCTTTTTACTCTGTACTTGAAGACAAATGAAGGCTCTGCTCCAGTCCCGCTCCCTTGGACAGGATGGCGATGGGTCTCCATGTCATGGCTGAGTTAAAGGCCACCTCTTGTCCTTCTGAGGGCACCTGGCAGTAGAAGCTCTCTGGGGGTGAAAGCTCTATGTTTATTTTCTCTTGTTTTGTGATTGCTGTTTGCAAACTGTCTCCAGTTGTTTTACGTTGTTTACTTCCACCTTTGCCTTCCTCCAAAATCCCCATGAAAAATCCCATTCAGAGTACAAAAGTTTTGAAGCATAAATAAAGAAAAATAACTTCCAAAGTACTATGGTGCTGATGCAGCAGTTCAGATACTACTTTTGACTGAGAAAAGATCAAGAGGAGATATGGCTGAAAGAAATGAGATCTTGTGGGAAGAAAGAATAGGAACAAGGAATATCTTGATAGCAGGGAGAGACTGAAAGGAATGGTATGAAAATGAAAAGGAGATTTCAGAGGCTGAAGGATGCTAGAGGCACCCACCAAAAAAAATATTACAGCTCAGGAAAATTGAGAGACTGAAAATGTGTTTATGGAAGTGGCAAGGAAAGTAAGGAAAAGAGGGAAAGAAGGATGAAGACAAACACAGACTTCATTATTGCATGTGTATTACTATATTATAAGTTAGTTTATTTTTTCAAATGTACCATGAAATCTGCTATAGTGAGGTTCACACTGCTTGCTTTTTCTTTTTTTTTTTTTTTTTTTTTCCCCCTAAGGTGTTGTTTGAATATTATATCCTACTTCATTTTTGGGAGGGAAAGGGGGACATTGTTGCTAACTTGCTTTACCACAGTGGATAGTCAGCAGCCAGGATGGTCAGGGGTTTGGTGTGAGCATCCTCATGGGAGAGACTCACTTGATCAAGTGTGATACAAAATGTAATCAGAAGGAAGACAAAGCAGAGAGAAAAAGTTGGATCTGAAATCAAAGCACATTTCTCAGCAAAGGCTCAGGTAGCTTGTAGTACTGCAAGCAAACACCTATATAAGTGGGATGGAGGGGGAGTGTATGAGGTCGGTAAGGTGTTCTGTTTTTTTCTGGGGTGGTGGTTCTCTCGAGAATAAAAGCCAGGTTTTGACATCAGGCACAATCTGTGTAGAAGTCACCTATGCTTTATGTTGGCTCTTGTACAAAACCTAGAGAGGTGTTTTTCCCTCCGGTGCATTTTATAATATTCCTTTTATTTATACTGCTACTGTAGCACTTCAACTGCCTGTTTAGAAAACACCGTCCTTTGTTTAATGTTATTTTATGTCATCCTATACTATTTCTTATCCCATCTCAGGGGAAAAAAAAAAAAAAGGCAGTAGGAGACCCAAAACCAAATCCGTAACAACAAAAAAACACACTCAAAATCCTATTAAAAAACACCCCTACAACCAAGTAAAGGGCTCTGCATTTAGGCTGCCATAACTCTTAAGCCTGGCTAGTAACTCTGTCCTTTCATGTCCTTTCATCTTACCTTGTAAGAGCTGGAGCAAGATTTGATAAATACATACAGGTAGTCTTTAAGCTGCCAGGGTTTATGATCATCCCAAGGATGCTGGGAGTGGAAAAGATTCCAAAGAAATTGATGTTCTTTATAGGAAAATACTTTATAAACCATCCTGTATGCTACTTTTTTATTAGTTTAAGTATATAATAAGAAAACTTTTTCAGATCTAAAAATTTGATTGCTTTGAAGTCATAATTCAAAGGGAAATCTACCTGATTGTTTTAAAGAGGAGTAAAATACTGATGGGAATGCTAGTTCAAGGAGAGTGCATGGGTTATGGACTGTCTCTTACTCTGAGCTCCATGTATATCTCCTGAAGCTTACAACAAGACAAATTACCCAAGGAGAGTGTGCTCAGGACAACTTTTAACTTTTCTTTTCTTCTTTTTTCTTTTTTTTTTTTTTTTTTTTTTCTTAAACTGCTGGTCTCAGTTTCTCCATTCATCTCTACTAGCTTTTGAGGCAGTGAACTTCCTTTGGTCTGGATCTGCTAGAGCTGAATACCAGGCAGATACCATGTAAGAGCAGCTAACCAGGGATGCTTTCCTGGATAGATAATGCACCAGGCTTAGCTTCTGTGGGATTACTGTCCCTCACTTGATGATGTTCAGGGCAGTTACAGAGACAAGAAAAGCAGAACAGAGATTAGAGCTAGAATAGCATTAAGGTCCAGTTTTCCAGTTTGAGACTACAGAGCAGTCTCCTATAGATCTTCAGGTTGCTTCAATTTGTCCAGATTTGAAGCTCACCTGGCAAAAAATAGAAAATGCACCAATTTCCACACAAGGTACACTATAATTTGCTCATTAGCCTGTGGGATATTTGGCTACTATGACCTTTCCTTTTTGTAGTAGATGTTCCTATCAGGAACATGAATGAATGAGGTTCTTACAGTTAATTAATTTAAAGTAATTTTATTCAGACTGCATATTTTTAATCTATGAACTGTAGAATTCAGAAGCAGTTCCCTAGAAATACATACTTGTAAGAGGTTACAGAGATCTTACAAAGTATAAAAAAAAAAAAGCTGAAAAGAGTATGGTTTAAGAATTGTTTTTTAAAATATACCTACACATTTACAGGTATTATTTCTGATAGTTGAAAAAACTTGTCTTGAATTTTTAAAATGCGGCGTTAACCTGCTCGTTTCACTGTTCATTTATTACCTGCTCATAACATCTTGTGAAAACTTGAGGGATGTATCCCCATGCACAAGTAAAAGAAAAGAAATCCTGTTGATTTTGTAAAATAAAACACAGCACTGTAAAATAACAAGAAAAATTAATCATTGCCAGCACATTTACCATTTCAGCTGTACATTATGTCACAGAATTTAGCTACCTGTGTCTTGCTGTAGTAGCGAACAAGTGACATTTGTGTTACTGCAGTAATATGTAACTAATTGGCAAGATAAGAAACATAAATAAATCTGTATTCTCCTTGCTAAAATATGTTTAGGTTTTGTTAGCCATCATGCTGTCCATCAGTAGTTACCTGTTAATGTTAATCTCTTACTTCAAACACTCGGAAATCATTTGATCAGGATGCAGCTCTGCAGGGGCTGTCAACTGTTCTGTCACATCATATGGTTCCTCCATCTTTTTTCCTTCTTGGATGGCAATCACAGGATGCAAACAGCAAGTTCTTGCAAGGTATTTTCTAGTATCTGGTTCTTGAGGGGCTCCTCAGGCAGCTGGGCTAGACATGCTGGAAGAACTTCTGAGCTTTTCTCAGAACGAACTGGCTTCCTGGCCTCTTAGATGCAGTGTGCTCTCCAAGCACCCTTTGATGTGAAGTGATCTGCATGTTGCGTCTTGCCGCAGAGTCCAAAGACTCAGGTCATTACATAGCTTGAAACTGCAAGCATGCAGTGTAAATTGAATGCGGTGTATAATCTTAAGGCACGTGGATAGTTGGGTAGTCTGTTGTGATAGCTGCTATGTTTCCCATCAGTGTGTGAAAAGCTGAAGAACCTGTTATAGTAGATGATTTCACAAGTTTTTGGAGTACGAAGGCTCCAAGTAGAGGGAAAGGAAAATGAAGTGTAGCTGTTTTAATTTTAAATTGGAAATGAACATTTGCTTTATATGACTTTTGTCTTTATGTTGATTTTTCTCTTTTTGGTAGGTATTCTTATGCTGTAGTTCTGTATTACAAATAGATAACTAGGGGCTCTTTATAGCCTTGTTGGGCTTTCAGGTACCCTAAAGGAGAAACAAGCAAAACTGCATTTCATTCATGGTATGGAGTTTCAACTTCAAGTAAATGTGATGTTTAATATTCAAGATTGCAAAATAACTACAAGCCTAGTAAGTTAACAGTGGTAACAAGAAACCTAAAAATGGAGAGCGTAACTTTCTGTCAGTTAAATTAAATTATTGTAATCTAACCACACAAGTGGTTTTTATCATTGATTGTTGTCATAGATAATTAAGATTGTTGTCTGGATATCTATTTGCCAGAAAAAAAAGAAAAAAAAAGATGAAGCTTGGGGAAGCTTAGATATCAACTATTGCCAAAATTTTGATTCCCCACCCACCACCTCCCCAATGCAAGTTTTCTGCATAAATTGGTACTTGCTTATACCTAAACCTCTGAAAGCTCAAAAAATAATTTCAGTTTGAATGAGCATATAAAACTGGAATACTTTCAATACCTTCTTGGTCTCTATTTGAAGAAATAACCTGGGTCAAAAGACTGCATCTGTCTGGGTTCTGTGAATTCATTTGGCAATAAAAAAACCTCAAGTAATCTTCAGAATGTCAAGATTAACAGTGCATTGGTGTAAGAATACCTTCTTATAAAGAGGAACTTGGTTGTTTTTGAGGAAAGTGGAAATGGTGAAGTCAGTGAAGTTACACTAATGCATTAGGAGGAATTAGACCAGATTCTAATTGTCCTTTTTCCTTTTCTTGCTATAATGTTAATATTAGAACATATGTCAACCTGGGGTAGGATTTTGCTATTTGTGAATGTATGAACAAGTAAAAGAGTTTCTATGTAATAGCAAATAAGGTTTTTAATTATTAAACTTTTTAAAGTTTTCAGTTAGACTTTTCTCTGGTCAGAGGGAGAAAACACTGCCTAAGATCAATTAAGTTACTGTAACACTGTAGACTTTAAATGTCTTTTGTTGTTATTACTTAATATGGATCTATATCTTATTCTTGATGTTAAAAATTTGCTAAAAGGCTTTTGAACTTTTTTTTATCTTTTAACTTAAATTCATGCAGTTACAGAATTCCCAAGTAGCTGATCTTATATTTCTGTGGCTGGAAAATGAAAGTTACTAGATACAATTAATCCGGACATAAGAAACCTTAGAGGAGTATGCTTTAAATAGGTGACATTTTACACCTAATGCATATATAACTGTGAGGCATCGGCACACTTTTCATAATTTCATTCTACTTTTTTTAATTGCAGGATAATTAAAATTTTCCCAGTTATTTCTTTTATTTGTTGGGCTGAGAAAGAACTATTCTTCTACTGTGAAACTATACAAATAATGGGGCCATGAAAAGTTACATGGTAGGGAAAAAAGTTTTGTAGATGGAATTTATTTATCTGCTGCAAGGTAAAAAGGCTGTCCTTGAAAATGACTGTCTAATAAAATATAACCACCCTGTTGTTTAAACTGATATTGAACTGTTGAATTACCTTCCCATAAGAAAACTATACTACTCAAATGAACAGATGATACCTGAAGCAGTTTTATCAGTGCTTTGACAAGCTTTCTTCCAGAATAGGACTGAGACTGAGCAATTAGGAATGCTTGCTTCTCTTTTTCTATCTTTTTTACTTCATTGGGGATGGCACTGAATTTCTCTAGTTGCCTTAATGTAGGATGAGATTGTGACCTCCTAGAAAAAAAGCACATTCAGATAGTTTCTTTTTTAAAGAGATTAATAACTAGGAATATGATAACCTTTAGAGTTGAAGCAGCTAGTATTCCTGTCATTAGGCAATATATTTACTTGGCTGGCAGCACTATTTAAAAAAAAGAGCATGAAGGCCTGTGAACAGGCCTGACTGCCTGTTGGTGCTGAGCTGTGCTGCGCCAAGGTGTACAGAGGAGAGGAAGATATTTGTAGGCTGCTGAGACACCTGCTCTGGTGGTGTGAATGGTGCTGAATGTGTGGTATCATAGCTTTGTACTCTCAGAATAATGTCAATACAAGGGCAGTCTCATGGATAAGGATGGTGAAGGAAAGCATTATGTTTGGAGCAAAGAAGGAATTTTAAGCAGATGTGCAGAGCAGCCGCTTGCTCTCCACTCTGCTTCAGGGCTCAGTTCAACATCCTGTCCTTAATAGACTTCATGGGAAAGCCAAAGTTTAGTTCTAAATAGTAAATCCAACCAATTTCTCCACTAACATATGTTTACAAAGGTTAGAGGTGTTATTATAGAAATGTTAACTATGCCATAGTCAGACTCATTTTCTCATTGTATGTTCTTAATGCTTAGATTTCTGTTCAGAGATGTTGTGAACTAAACAGTAGTGAAACAAATCAGGTAGAAATTTGGGAATTACTGAGTAAGTTGTGTCGCTTTGGCCATTCTGTTGAGTATTGTGCATTGGCATTTCATTGTACTAATGTGAGACTGATATCTGAGCGCAGCCCTTGGGGTTTTTAACTCTGGTTTTGCCATTATTCATCTCACTGTGTTTAGAAAAATAGCTAAGCTTTCTGTTTCATTTTCTGTAATGTCAGCAAGATACATAATATCTGTAATTTTATTGTTAGCTTGTAATAAATCAGGACTTTACTTGACTCATGAACCTTATGAAGATGTTCACAGAATTTCTGTCTGTAAAGTCTTTATTAAGTAATTTAAAATCTTATCCCAGTGAGATCCTTTGCTGAGCTGATTGTATGCTAATGTGTTGCGTTCCAGAGGCAGCAACTGTAATAAGGCAATGTTGCTAAAGATCTTAATTGTCTCAGTGCATCTTGGTGTGCTTTAATGCCTGTAAATTAATTATGCAATTTAATATTGTTACTAAGTCTTGAATTGCATTACTTCAGCAGAAACATAAAGTTAATGTGACTGTGTGCCATAGGAATGGCAACACCTGTGTTTTTAAGGCTTTATTCCACAACATTACAATTTTTCAGTAAATGTCTGTCTCAGAAAGTTCACAAAACAATTTCCTTATGTGCTCCTGAGGACCACTGAAGACCTTGCATGTAACTTACGACTTACAATAAAAGGTCGAAAGCCACAATTACAAGATGTCTCAGAGTATAAGAAATGAAGGGCATTGACAATAGCTTAAGTTCCTGTAGAAGCAGAAAATATGTTAAGTAAAATATATTTGTAGGGAATACACTGTATCACATATTCCAGGGAAAGTCAGTAATATGCAAAATCAAAACTAGCACTTCTGCCAGTCTAACCTGGGGACTTTTCTTCTTACCTTCAGATTTGGTTATTGCCTTAAAGATGTTTGGTTGGTTGGTTGGTTTGGTTTTTAACAGAACCAAGGTAGGTACCTGAATATTTTCGTATTGCTGGCAGCATTGGTTCACATCACTTTGACATTGGTCTGGTATAATTAACCTTTCCATTAAGAGGCAAATGAGCTTTCCCTATACTTTATCCTCTGCCTGTAATAGAAGAGAAAGCAGGTATGAATCCTCTTCCCAGTCTCCAAGGCATCTTATTTTTCTTAAATATTTAAAAATCTCAGTCACCTCCACTACTGTCATCTGACAAAAAAAATCATCATTTTCTTTGCTTCCCATAGCATCACTGCGAAACTGTGAAAACAGGAAAAATGGAATCATTGGGCTTTAGAGTACATCATTTCTATTTTGGATATGTAGAAACAATACTACTACCCTTCTTTGAGTTTAAATTGAAATAGAGAAGGAAAATTGTTTAGGCAAAACAACATGGTTATCCCAGCTAGAAAATGAGACTTGGGTTTGCTATCAGTTCTCGAGGGAGATGTGTACTTCTACATTCCGTCTGGATGACAGCACTTCCATTACTGTAATGACCTGTAAAATCATGGGATAGCAAAGCAGCACTGCAAGTGCAGGAGTGATTATAGTGAATCAGCCAGAAGTGCCTGTTCTTATGATATTGCCTGTAGAAGTTAAAGCCTACATACAGTGCACAGTTTCTGGTCTGCGCAGATTCTCTGCCCTCTTAGGGTATAGTCCATTCTGTTCCTTTCATAAATACTTCTCACTTATGAGCTTAATCTCATTTATCACTAACTGAGTTTATGTGCTCTTGGAGTTATTTATAGTATTCTTCTCATATTAAATCAACTGAGTTAATGTGTATCAACAACAAATATTGATAACTACTGCCCTCAGCAGTAATCATTTGCAGGCTTTTTTCCAATACTCAGAATAAAATCAATCCTGTGCAAAGCCAAGCCTGTATTATCTGAGCAGAAGACTGAAATGGTGATAGGAAAGCCATTGACTTGTTTTCCCTGGGATGTCTGTCTAGGTTTAGATGACATAGGACACTTTGTAATTTTTGGAATCTGATTTGTTGATTAAATTGTGACTGTAATGACAGAATGTGGCTTGACACGAGGGTTTCTTTTCAGGGTTATGTTCCCACATACCATTCCTTTATTTTTTCCTTCCTTGCCCCTTCTCTCCACCAGGCAAAAGCTGTTTAGCTTTTTAGTCTGTGTAAGCATTCAAACAAAATTCAAGATAATGATAGGAAAACAAATGGCTGAGCTGCTTTTTCAGGTGCTGAATTTCTGTATAGTAATTCAGTACAAAATTTATAACAGATCTTTAACTTCAGCTGCACAGAAAGAATCTACAGAAGTTAACTAATATTTCAGACATGAATGAAGGCATGTTATCAGCAAACAAAGGTGTACTTATTTATGTTCCCCCTCAGCAGGTCAGAAATACATCCATGTGGTGAGGACTTCTCTTGGGTTTTGCTCCTCAGCTCAGCCCTGATACCTATGTGGCTATTGACGATAACACAGAAAACCACTGAGCAGTAAGCTGCAGTCTTAACAATAAGAAATTTGAGTTAAAAGTCAAAATCAGTGGCTTTTCCTACGCTGGTTTGTGTTATAATGTATGTTGCTGTAGAATGAATGGTACGTAACTGTATGTGTTTGGTCCTAGGGCTTAAGTTGCAGTTAGGCTTTCGTATAAAAAAAGGTGCAGATCTCCCTGTTATGCAGAGACCTGAAATGGGCAACTTGTCCCTTTGAATGCTGGAATCGGAGAGCTGTGGTTGCCAGACCGTACAGAACTGACTTTGCTGAATAACAGGAGCATCCTGATAAAGTCTGGGGTTCTGATCCATGCCAATTTGTGGGGCATTTCAGACCATATAAGACTGGAGCCTGTGGGAGCTGGTTTTCAAACTAGTACGCACAAAGAGCAACCACAAGGGGTACTGCTCCGTGAATCAGCGGAGCTGAGCTGCTACTGAGTCACTTCCAAGGCAGTACAGGGGGACAGGGACCGGGGCTGTGGTCTGTCCGTGGCAGTTCTGTCCTCCTTGCGCTGCACCCTGCTCTCACCTGGCTCCTGTCCTTCAGGATGAACCTGCTCCAGCCTGGACTCTCCGTGGGCCGTAGGTCTTTCAAGGGCATGTCCACTTTCTCTGGTGTGGACTGCCTGAAGCTCTTCATTCTTTTCTAAATACGCTTTCCTGGAGGCACCCACCCGTGTTTGCGGGACTCAGCTGTGCCATGCAGTGTGGTTGTGGAGCTGGACAGAACAGGCTGGGCAGCCCCCACTGACACCCAGGCAGGGACACCCAGAGCAGTGGTAATTCCAGGGCCTGTCAGCTGATTTTATTTCATTGTTTAAAGTGACGTTCGCCCTGGTGGTTGTGTCAGTACTGCCATGTTTGCTGGTGTCCCCAGGGCATGCAGAAGCAGCTCCCTCCCCTTTCCAGAGATGCCATTTGCACTGCTCTCTCCAGGTGCCTGGGAATAGCCCCCCGGACACAGGAGATGGCAAGCATACTTCCATCACAGTGTCCCAGGGTCCTGCCTCTGGGCCTGGGCAGCCACCTGCTCTGCAGAAAGCTGAAATTCATGCTGATGCTGGGCTGGTGCCTACAGGCTTGGCTGTCATCGCCATATTGCTGCTGTGGAGGCTGGCAGGATTAGTGCTGGTGAGTTGGTGGGCAGGGTAGCCCTGGCCTCAGGTCACACCTTTGCCCCGTGGATGTTTTACAATCATTGTTTCCTTTCTGAGACGTAAGGTTTTAAAATTGCTCTTTAATTGAAAAGAGAAAGTTGTTTTTTCAACTCCAGAAAAAGACTTGGTGAAACTTCTCGGATAAAGAGGTTCCATTCCAGTAGGTGTAATTACAGCTATTGTTGTTATCTGCAACTCTTGGTGTGGAAGGAGTTGAACATTCTGTATTTCATCACCTTTTTTCTTTGCCCAGAGACATAGTTTTATATGTTTGAATATAAATGCTGCATGGCAGCCACTGTCTGGGTTCATTTAGGGGGTTGTTTAAGGTTTGCATATGCATACTGTTAGCTTTCTTTTGGTGTAGAAGCATGGGTTTTGGTAGGTGAGTGTGGGAGATTATTGCACCTCTTGCCAGCAGCTTATTTCTTCTCTGTGCATATAAACATCTTCATTAATCCCATCATTTCTCATCAGAAGTTTCATTAAGACAATGTTGTGTGTGCCTGACAAAAAACAGTTTGGAAAGAAATTCATGATTGCTGAGATTTTCTTCTATTGCCTAGGAGGCACAGTTAAGAAAGACCATATTATGGGACATTTCCTACCAGCGTGCCCTTGTGAACATTTCCATTAACAGTTTTATCATCCCTTTTCCGGAAAGTCCATCTGCTTCCAACTGATAAAGCAGCATATTACAGCTCATTCAACTGCCTCATATGATAATTCAGAACCTTACTTAGGCTTCCCTACTCTCTCACATTTAACACACCAGACACATACCTTAATGTGCATAAGTCACATCCAAATATTTCCTGAAATATTGAAATTTATAATGTTTCATGAGTAAGGAGGTCATGAATATTTTAAAACTTTTCAGTAAGTGTTAATAGTGAAATTCTCTGTGGGAGAAACAGAAGGGTATGTACGCAGGACATCTTTTAGATAAGGTTGTCTTCCAAGAGAAGGGGTATGTGTTGTTTCTGTTTTTCCATGTCCGTATATATGCATATATATAGTGAGCCTAATATCACTCTAAATGACTGGATGTATCAGAATATTTATAGACTAAACAGTGCATGAAAGGGATTTGTAGAAGGTTACTACAAGTACCGATTTGTGATCATGACAAGTGAACACTCAGGATGGGATTCATCAAACCAGATTTAAATTGCTGCATAATGGATGTGGGACATGAAATACTCCTAAGGCTTAATTCATCTCATCCTAGAGCCAACAACTGAAACACAGCAGCCCTGTTGAACTGCCCTTTGATATGGCAGCTTCTCCTCTGTTGACTGTGCAGTCTGTACAGCTTAGGAGAAGATGCCTGTAACTGTAAAGATACTTACAGTTAAATTGGACCACTGCTGAAATGATTAATGCTGTGATAACTGTATACCAAATAGAGAGCTTTTTTTTGTTTTCTTAAAAACAGAGGTACTTGAAGTTAAACGTTAATAAACACCTGAAAGATTCAAAATCTAAGATTCTAAAATGTTCTTAAATTTTAAAAAGCATTTGTGATTATGTATCAAATACATAGGAAATAAGTAATAATGAGCAATTGAACTGACATATTTTCTTAGTAGTTGTTTTTTCCTGATGCTTCTTTTTTCCTGCTTGTGCTACTGATAATATTCACTGTATTGCACTTTCAAGATGCTTTGTACATAAACTGAACTGAGCTTAACACTTTTCTGCTGAGCAGATCTAACTGAATATTTCCAAAATAGCCACTCAACTTTGCTAATAAAATGCTGAAGTCAATATTCTAGAGTGAAATAAATGTGATAAGTCTTGAATTAACATTTTTTGAGCTACAAGGCTGCCAAATTAAAATCATACCCGAAATATCTGGGTTTTGTTTTACTGTACTCCTCAGAACATCAAACCAAAATGAAGCCCTGTAGTTATTCCGCAGCTGGAACAGCTTTGACTGAGTCAGTACCACAAATTGACAGCTCTTCATTGAGAACACTGTCTAAATTCAGGATGCTAATAATTAATTTTTTTTTTTAGCTAAGTTGCACTGGATAAAAAGGGCATAAAATTATTGGGTTTAGACACACTCAAAAAGTAAAAGTCAGGCAGACTGAATGAACTGGTGTGTGACATTAAGTTTGTCCTTTCATTTTGGTCTTACAGAATTTCTATTGCAACCTCAGAAATGCAGAAGGTGACCCAGTTCAGTGGGGACTCAGTTAACATTTGCAGAATATAGGCAGAATTTATCTATATAGCTCACATTTAGAACAGACACAGGATATCAATTTATCTTTCACGGCCAAATTGATAGAGTAAGCCTGTGCCTCCTTCTTCCATCTAATTTATAGGATATTCGAGAACTGTTCTTCCTTCACATAGCCTTTTGAAGCAGTTCAATGTGAAATACAATATTAACCTGTTTATTGGGCTAGGGATAGAGAAGATGATCCTGTCATTTTGGATTTCATGTTAAGTAGCCAGTGGGTGCAGTGAGATCTCTGAGCACATCAAGCAGCTAATAAGTTTACAGCCTACTTCCATAACAAACATGGAGCTAGTATTAATACTGAGCTTTTTTTATAAACTTTTTATTAAAGAGCCCATTTTTAATAAAAAACCTTTTTATAAAACCAGCAAACTCTAATACTGTGAAAATAAATAAACAACAACAAAATATACCCAGCAAGAAATTCTGTTCTGAACTAGGTGTAGAATGTTTCCCTGTCCGTGGAAAGGTGTTTTTCAACTGTATTAAAATTGCAGCTGCAATCTCTTACCATCCAGCTTTGATTCTTTATTGGTCCAAAGTGATTCTAACCTCTTCTAATGAGATCCAGTGAGAGAAGAACAAAGCAGAAATAACTCTTTCAGTTGGCAGACTTCTTTATACATGAAGTTTAAGAATCAAAAGATTTTTCTGCTCTTTAAAGTCCATTGGAAATATAGGCTGCAGGGCTGATACTGTGATATGCCTTTTTTCTTATTTTATAAAGTCATCAGAGTTATATCTATGAAACTATTAAAGTGCCTTCTAGCTGTATAGGTACATGTATGGGTATTTTTGAGGATGATAAACATGATGGGAGTAGTAGTGCTGATTTATTTTTAATAGCTGATTTAGGCAGGAAAATACAAATATGTAATGAAATCTCTCCAATTTTTGAGAACTTTTATTTCCTCAAAGCAAGACAAAAATTGCCCAAAGTTCATTTATTAAAAAAAGGACCCCTGAGATCACTTTTAACCATTGATAAACTCTCAGGTGAAATACCCGCCTTATTATGTATGAAGTTTCACCTGTGAAATTTATTTCCACTAGTAAGAAACCTGCTTCATGATACAACTCTGTATAAAGTGTACAATCTCAGGAGCCCTGTTTCTCAGTGCAAAGTCAATGTGTGCAGATTCATCTTCTCAAATAAACAAAGCAGAAATTACTGTATCCAGAGTTTTGTTTCCACAGAAGTAGTTTTCTTATTTAAAGGCCTTCCTGATCCTGTAACCTTAAGTGAGTTTTTATCAAAAATAAGTAAAAAGCTAGAGGTGGCACAAAGGTACATTTCTTGGTTTAAATAGGGAATTTCATTAATATTGGAAATGTATCATGCAAGTCATAAAATGTGATCTTCAGTTCAGTACCAGAGCACTGAGTAGCTGCCCATCCAGATGGCAGCATCTTTTAAGGCATTATTATTATGGCTGTATTTCTGATACCACAAATCTCAGTCCCTTCCTCTTCTTAATGTTGGTCATGCTGCCTCCAAGTCATGTCCAAGCTAAAATCCTGCCAGAATTAGTCTCACAGTTTAGTAGCACAGATCAAGTGCAATGCCTAGCAGCACCCTGCAGATTAAATTTTCTAGCACAAACATAGCAGTCAGATATAGCTGATGTTGGCTTAAGTAGGTCCAGAATTAATGCATGTCACTGGGTGGGGTTTTGGGGTTGGTTGTTTTCTGTGGGGTTTTTTGGACATGTGTCCCAGGAAGAATAAAGGGGAACTAATATGCTGTATCAGCACAGAATAATTCTTCAAACTATTGTTTCCACATGTAAAAGACAAGTCAGCCGAGTTTCACCTTTCCTGATTTTATCCTGGATATTTAAAGGTTAGCAATTGCATTTTGTGATGGGTATTACAGGTCTATCCTCACATTAACTGTAGGCATCTACCTCCAAATGTGTTGTGTCAAGTGCTGGTTTTTCTCCATTCCATAAAAGAGTCATATTGAACCAAAGTGGAAATATGTGAGGAGATAAAACTTTGGCGTGAACCATTGTGTTCTGCACAAGCTGAATCATCAGATAGCTTTGATCGCTTTTCATAAAGAATAGAATTTATTAGTTTTGTAGCGGAATATAGAAACAGCGCAAACTTATTTGAGGAGTCTTAGTTTATCATAAATTAGGGCAATGAATTCCAAAGCTGTGAGTCACAACCTTCCTAGTTAGGGGAGTTAAACTGGATTCTTGACAGTAATGGCATAAAATTAAAATATAGTAGAAAATTACTGGGAAGAAATTTCTTCAGTGAGAATAGCTTGAAAAGGTAATTTAATAATGAATTTGTTTATTGCTGACTAAAACCATAATAGCTTGATGAGAGGGAAATTAGTAAGCATTATTGAAATTCCAGTTTTAATTGTCAAAAACTATAGTTCCTCAACTAAAAGAAGACTCTACTGACTAAAAAGATACTTTTCATCCTTTGTACTTTCTCTATAAAAAAAGTAATTGAGCAAATTATTTTTTTAAGTGTTTTTTAGTGCTTTTAGGTGTAATCCTCACTGTTGTTTCGTGGGTGACAGTATCTAAGAGTTCCACTTAAACCTCACTTAAACAATAATTAGAACATTCAGTTTTCATACTGAGTGAATTACCAAAGTATGGATTCATTTCTGCATTGCTGCAGTGTTCAGATTCTACTCTGTCATATTGCACTTCTTGATTAATGAGATTAATGGCATACCAGAGCTGTGTTACAAGTGCTGTGTTGGTGTGCAGAAGTGTGCTTGGCTAGTAAATGTGTATTTTCTTCCATTCTGAAAATGGACTGGAATGTAGTTTCAGTCTTGATTGTTATTAATCTCAGACTTGTTGCTGTTGGGTTTGGTTGGGCTTTTTGTTCCCTTTTTCATCCAGCACTGCCAGCGTGTTCTCTCTCTGGTCTGCTGCCTCCTTTTTATAGCACCTGGGAATGAGATCCCTTGACATGCTGGTAAATCTGAGATACTGAGCAAGTATGTTGAGCATCTGTTAATTTAGAATCAGTCTTCTGTGTTTAAGTTATTCGAAAAGGTCTTGAAGCCTTACGCTGCATTGGCATGCTGCAAAATGCCATAATGGCACATGGTTCCACTTGGCACTAATTATATATAAAGAAATGAAACGTGGTAGTGGCTAATCCTTCTGCACTTCTGACTTCAAGAATTTACAACTTTTGCAGAGCAGAGTTTATTGTTTAGATTTCAACTATTGATAATTTTGCTTCATCTGCAGTTGTGTCAACTTTTAAAAGCAATGGTATATTAAATGCAGCTGTCAATATAATGTATGGAAAATATTACAGGAGTTAGTTTCCTAGGTTTTTACAATTTTTTAAATAAAAATATCACAAACCAGCCTTCTAAATTGGGTAGCTTGAGAGACTGCATAATTAGGGGAGAAAAGAAGAGCCTAGTTCTTAGTTCTGCACCTGTGTTGAGGTGCTCCTGGGGTCTGGATGGGCTGAGCACCTCAACTCTCTCTGTGCTTGAAGGTGCCAATTTCCAAGCGTAGTCCAGCCAAGCTCCTGTTCTGCCTGAGTGCAGACTTATTTGTGCTGTCTTGGAGAAACTGTTACCTTCACTCCAATTTGGTCTCTGGGTTTGAAAAATCATCTGAAAATAATTTGATTGTCCATAGCCCTTTGGGGGTAGCTATGAGCAGCCCACAGGCTTGTCAGTACTATCTTATTACCATTGCTCTGGATCTGTGTGATACATGCACATGTGAGTTGTTCTATTTTCAGCTAGGACTCTTAAGTTTTAAGTAAGAAAAAATTATTATTATTTAGCAATGAAATTATTAATAGATTTATGTCTTGTTTTGGTACCAAGAAGGACATCTGGCTTATATATCTGTGTGTCCCCCATGTGTATGTAATCTCTTTTAATAACTTTTCTGTCTTCTGTTTTGTTCACAGCCTACATGCTGACACACTACCAGTTTTGTTTCCAAAAGAGGAGTTCACAGAACTGCACAGTGCCTGATCCAACTAGCTGCTTTGATGTTCCTCACTGGACCATGTAGGTAAAATTTAAAGAAACATATATATTCACATTATATCTTTACAAGTGCTCAGTGTGTCTGGAAACAGCTGATTACTTTCCACAGTGCTCACTTTGTGAAGTCTAGTATTTTGAAATTTATAGACTACAAAATCATTTAAGGTCTTCCAACTTTGCAGTGTGTTGTGTCATCAACAGACACTCAACTGTAGCCCGTCGTATGTCTCAAAGAGTTTGATCTCCTTGCCACATCTGTTTTACGTTGTGGGTGCTGCGATGCCTATCATTCCTGTAGGCCTTAATGTAGCTGCAATGGTGCAAATTTCAGTTTAGGCACAAAACCCAGAAGAGAAACTGAATAAACTCTCAAGCAGTTGCAGCTGGAAAACCTTGAGCTTCTTGTTATTAGGGCTGCATAGGTAGCAGAATAAGAGCTAGCGAAGGTAGTAGCTAGGCTGAACAGGTTTATGTGTATGAACCTCTATGTCTGGCTTAAGAAGAGTAGAGCAGTATCCTGGTGTTGGTAATCAGGAGAAAGATTCCTTCAGGTTATTTTTGTTGGTCATCTAAAGCTTCTGCACAAACCTTCAAGTTTTCTGTGAGTTTCAGACAAAATCTAAAATGTAGCCGGTATTCCACCTCTAATATTTCCCCGCAGAATAATTCAGTAGAGGAGGGAATCCGACAGTTTAAATTCAATACTCTGAGAAGTGTGTTTTCCTTCTGTTTTTTATATTCTAGTTGGGTTTAGTTTTAATGAGTCATTTCCCTCTTCAAGAGTAAACCTAGGCAAAGAAGTAAATTGTTCTGATTAAATTGCCAGTATTCATTATCACTTGACTGCTTTCTCCTCTGTATGTTTTGCTGGTTTATGTCTCAGTTGCACTGGCATTTAAAATAACTTCCATGGATTGGTAGGCTGCAGTGTTTATGCCTCATTATAGTTGGTGTTTCTTTTATGTTTCTTACACATTTTGCCACCTTGGTTTGCATTTCTAATTTTGTGGAAATGAACTGTATATGAACTGATATGTGGCAGTGGCTTAGATGGACTGTGTTTACACTTGCTGGCATGCTCTCCTTACACAGAAAACAGCTCTTTTCACATTTTGATTTAAGGAATGTGGCACTGACAGTTTATGGTGATTTGATAGAGTGCCTTGATAGTTCAGTTGCTTGGTTGTGTCTGGAGAAAGCTTCTAACCAAGTCACCTCAGGAAAGCATTTTGATAGCATACTGGCTGAATCTTAGAATACCAGGTTGGAAGGGACCCCAAGGATAATCTGGTCCAGCCTTAAGTTTTTTGGTTTCAATGCTAACAATAGGTATCTCACATATGAGTAAGAAATTCTTTAGTGTAAGGTTGGTGAGGCACTGAAATGGGTTGCCCAGGGAAGTTGTGAATGCTCCATCGCTGGCAGTGTTCAAGGCCGGGTTGGGCAGAGCCATGGGTGTCATGGTTTAGTGGGAGGTGTCCCTGCCCATGTCAGGGGGGTTGGAACTAGATGATCTTAAGGTCCTTTCCAGCCCTAACTGTTCTATGATTCTGTGATTCTATGCATCCTGAAATGATGCTTACCCCTGCTTTCATCTCCTGAAATTAGGACATAGTATCTTGCGGACTGTTACATAGCTGGCCATATTCAGGTAGCTGATTTTGCCTTTCATGTTATGTTGACCATATTCCAACTTTATCTAGACACTTTATTCAGGTTGTTTTGTGTGAAGTGAAAGGTTTATGTTGGCCTTTTATTTTTGTTTTGTGTTGTGTTGGGGTTTTGTTGTTGTTGGCTTTATTTTTTTTTTCTTTTTTTTTACTTCAGATGACAGATATTCTATGTATTTACTCCTGAAAACACTATATTGTTTTGTAGTTGAATAGTCACAATTCGTAAGTGGGTTGCTAGCTCTAGATTGGAGAGGACATTCATGTTCCCTGTTGTGAGTATCCAAGATCTTTCCCAGTTGTAACTGATAGCCAGGAAAAAAATCCCAAAAGACGTTTATTATGCTGGAGAGGATGTAGAGTCTGAGGAGTCTGTTCTGTTGGTATCAGTGGCACAACTACTCCATGCAGGAAATTTTTCAGTGGGTGCCAAAATTCAGAGTACATCAAAGGAACTGGAATTAAACTGTACTCAGTTTTAGTCTAAAAGGAAAGTAACAAAGGAAATACCTGAATTCATATATTTAATTTCTGCAAATTTTGTTACAGTCCACAGCTCACACTGCCTATATAAACATGTATTATTTATCACTTAGACTCTGATGTGACAGTGGAAAAATGGTGAACAAAAATAAAGGGTTAAAGCACCAAACCATGTAATCCATTTTCAGAAAAGCCACAAATACTAAGTTTGAAACAACAAAGCAGTTCATGCAAATAAATGTAATGGATTGCATTAGATTTACCGTACTTGTCATGCCACCTCTTAAAGGATTATATATACTAAAATAATAAAATAATGTGGTTTACTACCCAGAAATGTAGAGCCCATTAAACAGAATTTGACAGTGCATCTTCATATGTTACATTAGTCAAGAAGAGCAGCATTGTTTTGCATAGCAAAGGTATATTAACTAGGCTGTTTATGCTGTCAGAATCCTGAAATCTTGCCTCTGATGCGAGGGTCTGTATGACATGCATTTAACGCAAGTAATGCTTGTGCTTTAGTGGCTTTTAGCAAAGTGTAGATGTCTGTAAAGATTGTGGTACAGGTCAACTTTCTAAACTGCAAATTCTAACACAATTGGTGTAATTTTCAAGTGTGAACTGGATAAAGTCTGATCTAAACAGAGCCAGAGGAAATATCTATTCTTAGACAAGCCTCAGAAGGTATTAATGTGTTAAAATTAGTTCATATTTGTTTCATATAGTCATAAATGTGATTAAAATCTCCTTTCTGCTTTTAAATATCTACCTGAAACTGTGGAATTGATAAAATCTGGCAACTCAATCAGAAGTTTAACTCCATTGATGTTTGTTTTACAGAGTAGTGGCACAGAAATATGGTTCCTAAAGATTATCCCTTGAAAAATAATCTGAGCTCTTTATCTGATGCTAATGAGAACATGTATTTTTATTTCCTTATAGATTTTAGTAATAGGTTATATACATTAGTCAAGAGAGACAGCATCGTTCTTCTTAGCAGCAAGAGTAGCAGAAAATTAGCTTTGACAAAAAGAATAACCAATTCAAAGCATATGTAATTTGTGAGTAGGGCTGTCATGAGCTCATGCTCTAAGCAGTTGCACAATCAGCCAAAGCTTACAGTGCTTACTTGCCTAGTCCCTTTGAAGTAATTTGACTTGACATTATTTCAGGAGAAGCATCACAGCTTAGACCATTGTGTATTCCTGGCTGTCATGTTGAGTTAATGGTTCATCCATGAGGATAGGGTACTATTATGCTTTAAAAGGGGATTAATAGCCAAAATTTGTTTGCTAGAGACAATTTCCTCTTTGGCTCTAGTTATTTAACTGAGTCTATGGAGTACCTGTTGATTGTGAGAGGAGCACATAGACTGGGTTCAATTTGTTCATTCATAGTTATTATTTATTTATAACTAGATTATTTCAATTACTTGGAAGGAAAAAGGTGACACAAACTGGTCATTTGTAATTTGCATCCTGAAAGTAAGTGTACTTTTTATACTAGAATTAATTTTTTTAAGGATTTTGTGATTCAAATGAAAGATGGAAATATTTACATATTTAAATTTAAGTACGCAAAATATAACTGCTGTCAGCTGAAACTCCCTCTAGGGTATTTTGTAAACAATTCTTTCATTATATGAATTAAAAACTCGAGTGGAATGATTGCGGCCGAGTTCCATTCCATCTGAAAAAGTATTAACAAAGATTTTTCAATACCTTTTTTTCTGAGGGAAGTCTATTAGTTTTTTGAATTAGAAATTTATGTTTCCTCTGGCATTTCAAAAAAACCCCTTGTGTTTTCTTGTCACGCACTTCACCAGACTGATCATGTTTAACTTGTGAGGACTGACTAGTTCGCAGCTGTAGGTGGTATGTGAAATACTGACTTCAGAAAGAGCAGGATTTTCATAACCCCTTCAAAGGAAATATATTATAAATAAAATACATTTCTCTGGGGGCTTACAAAACCATTCCGTTTGTAATTGAAATTACATTAGACTAAATAAAATAGTACAGTAAAACCCTCAAGGGAAAAATACTTCATTACTTCCATTAATTGGAATTATTTGACTCTCTCTCTAATAGTTTTTCATTGACTATATATAATTAAAAATATTGTCATTATAACAGGAGTTATTCTTTCCCATTTAGTGTTCCGTGCCCTTCTGTTCCATATGTCACTATAGTTGTATTACCCACCTTACTTCATTTCTCACTGCTTTATTCCTGGTGACTAACCCTCTGAGCATAAGTGTATGACAGAAGATTACCATCTCTGTGTCATGCATGTTCCATTTAAGCTTATACTGGAACGGAAACTCTCAACCACCCTGAAGTTTTGTATCAGAATCATTGAGTGTGAGGCTTTCTTCTGCTGGAATACTTTATATCTGCTCATCCAAATGATGCAGCTTGCTTTTTCCAGGGTGCTTGAGTGACAACTGTTGAACAGGGACTGCAGCACAAGTGAGAGAATCTGTTAGTCTCCCTACTTTATAAATGTAACTTGAAGGAAAAGAGGAGTTGCTCTACATACATATGCATGTGTATGTATTTTGTGTGTCTACATATTTTAGGTCATACATATTTGTGCATGTTTGTGTGTGTGTGATTTGCTGGTATTCATATAGTTTCCTTTCTTGCTGTAAATCTATGCCAATTAAGTTTCATATGTGAACCTGATAGGATATTCTCCTTTAAGTCATGTGACGATAATATGACTTTCAGGAGAGGATGACTAGGAAAATATTGGAAAACCTCAGTGAACTATCTAATTGTAAAAGTGATTTATTCCACCTTCCTTTTTCACCCCATGACAAGAGACCATACAGGCTGAACTAAATCAGGTTATCATGGAAGGCAGTAAATCTGTAGTGCTGAGCTCCTCTAATATTGACAGCTTTGCAATATGGGTTCCTGCAGAAATTGTCTGAGCACGTATAAGCTTACACAAGCTGAAACAGGTTGTATGATTGAAGCAGGCCAGTCCCTTATGCAGTATTTATTCCCACTTTAGAGTCAGCTATAAACTAGCCACTGACTTCAGATTAATACCTATTTAAAGCTTAAAACAAGCTTTGTGTTTCATATAAATTAATTTCAAGTGATTGAAAAAATACTTTTTATGTGGGAAAATAAATCTTCACAGCTAAATATTAACAATCTTGAAATACAAAAAGAAAGAAGCCATGCAGAAATTTTCCCCTAATTTATAAAATGCTTGTTTTTTTAAAAAAAGCAGTAGTACTTAAAACAAATCAGCAATAGTAATTCAAGCAAAAACCAATAGTAATTAAAACTAGTGCTGGTTTGAATAAAAACTTTGTTGACCTGTGAGTTTCATGTTTGACTAAGTGAACCTTGAGAGGGAAAAGGTAGTCATGTCAAATGGTAGAAATGTCAAAGCTTAGACACGTTGTCTGTTGACTCAGAACCTAAAAGTTTTATGAAAAAAAGTAAGAACTCTTAGTCACAAAAGTCTAAAGAAATTACTTCTTCATTACGTTTCTAAGATTTTCAATAAGTTTACAGTTTCATTTTATATCCTTAGGAAACATTTTTCCGTTCTGCTTTATAAGATTCTTTTTTTTTCCCTGCACTATTACTTGTCTGTGTTTTAACACTGGCTTTTGTTCCTACTATAAACAGTCACCATGTAGCTAAATAATAATGGTAATGAACTCTGTAATGAAAAACCAAATTTACTATTCTGTGACAAGTTAAGAATTGATCTGAGTTTTTGTTTTAACTTCCTCCAAATTGGGGGTACTGGTGGATGAAAAGCTGGACATGAGCCAGTAATATGTGCTCTCAGCCCAGAAAGCCAGTCATACCTTGGCTGTATCTAAAGAAGCATGGTCAGCAGGTCAAGGGAGATGATTCCTTTTCCCTCCTCTGGTGAGATCCCAGCTGGAGTACAGCATCCAGCTCTGGAGTCCTCGGTACAGGAAGGACATGGAGATGTTTAAGCAGGTCCAGAGGAAGGACGCGAAAATGACCAGAAGGATGGAGCAGCTGTCTTATGAGGAAAGGCTGAGAGTTGGGCTTGTTCGGCCTGGAGAAGAGAAGCCTCCAGGGAGGCCTTATTGTGGATATTTAGTACTCAAAGGGGCTTTGTAAGAAAGATGGAGAAAGACATTTTAGTAGGGCTTGTAGCCATAGGACAAGGGGCAGTGGTTTTAAACTAGAAGAGGGGAGATTCAGACTTGATTTAAAGATGGCATTTTTTACAATGAAATCAGTGGTGAAACACTGAAACAGGTTTTCCAGAGAGATGCTCCCTCCCTGGCAACATTCAGAGCCTCGGAGCAACTTAATCTAGTTGAAGATGTCCCTGTTGATTGCAGGGGGACTAGATGACCTGAAAAGGTCTCTTACAACCCTAACTATTCTGTGACTCTATGAAATTTATTAAAAAGTAGTTTTCATTATGCAAGTAAGTTAAACCATGATTCTTCGTTTCCTGTCTTATTTCCTGTCCATTTCCACCAACTTTAATAAAGAATTATTTTATTATTTTAATAAATGTGTATGTATATATCACCACATATTTTGTTTGGCTTTTCTGGCTGAGATGGTTTGTGGTGAGGTGAGTAAAAAGGCTGTTCCTCATTTAAAATCTGAAAGTGTTGGGCTTTGTAAGTCCATCTTGCTATATAGGTAAAGGTATGCTTGTATCGCCAGCTAAAACTCAGCTAGCTGTGGTATTTCAGGTCTTACTTTTCAGGGCTGACTGCTTGATCATAACAAAGGAGCAGGCGCTTGGAGAAATTCAGGTTGGTAGCAAACATTGAGAGGTAAGATGGCAGAGCAGCAGTCCCTCCATCACCTTCCCCAGCCCTGGCTGCAGCTATGTCCCCCTCATGTTGCCAGCTCCTCTCCAGACTCAAGATACCTGAGGTCATGTTCCCCTTGTAATCCCTCACACACAAGAACTTCAGGAAAAACTTTTAGTCATAAGTCCAGAGGAGGGCCACAAGGATGATCACAGGACTGGAGCACCTCCTGTATGAAGGTAGGATGAGAAAGTTGGGGCTGTTCAGCCTGGAGAACAGAAGGCTGCAGGGAGACCTCATAGCATCTTTCCAATATCTGAAGGGGGCCTATAGGAATGCTGGGGAGGGACTCTTCATTAGGGACTGTAGTGAGAGGACAAGGGGTAATGG
>JANRGW010019987.1:0-22349 GCA_024733675.1 Psilopsiagon aymara | reverse complement strand
AAACTGACCAAAGAGGTATTCCATACCACAGCACGTCATGCCCAGAATGTAAAAATGGAGGGCAGAGACCTGGAAGGTTGGGGGTTTGCTGCTGGGTCCAGCTTGGTATCAGGTGGTGAGCAGTTGTATGCTCTTTCCTTGTGTTTCCCTTGTCATTATTATTATTGGTGGTAGCAGTAGTGGTTTGTGTTATACCTTAGTTACTAAACTGTTCTTATCTTAATCTGTGGGAGTTACATCCTTTTGATTCTCTTCCCCATCCCCCCGGGATCTGGGGGGAAGAAAGAGGGGGGAGTGAGCAAACTGAGCGCCTGACTGGTTAAACCACAACAGCCAGAAAATGGAATCTGGAGATACATGTTTTATCCTTTCTCTGGTGATCTAGCCAGTGTTCACTTCTGTGTGTATTCATGGAGGTATTGATTGGATTCTTTGTTCCCTATGCACTTTTTTATGTTGTTCCACAGACAGCAACCCAGCGACTTCCAATAGCCTCAGTGGCTTTTTACATGATTGAATTTGGGTTTTTTTTTGTTTTAATACCTCTGATGCCATCTAAACCAGGTGGTCCTTGATCACCTAGAGGACCAGGAGAAGCACTATCAGGTGATCTTCCCATAGGTCCAGTGGGTCCAACAGGTCCTCTTCTACCTAAGGGAAATAACTTGGTAAGTAGAAGAATGCTGATATGTCACAGAGGTAATGTGTGCTTTCACTTGTACACCAAATATACCAGTGATTAGGCTAATGAAGATGCCTTTTCTACAAAAAAAGATGCAAACCAAAACAAACCAATGTCATGCTTCCAATTACTCTCTAGTGAGTTCTCCCTAATTTGTCAAAGCTGAACACCATATACCATAGGAGGCCTTGCCCATCCTATGCCAAGCAGTGTTAATACATCTCTTTTTTAATTCAACAGCACCACTCTGTCGACTCTCCCAGTTCATGATTTAGTAACTGAATTGAGAAAAATGACAGTGTCTTCATCTTACAGTAACTCACCTCACCACTGTTTTTCTTCTGTGTGTTATGTAACACTGTGGCAAGGTTTGGTAGAGTAAAACTAATGTCATAGAAGCTAATCACACCAAGGATAGGTACTTCATAACTTCCCTGTATTCAATTATCTTCGAAGGGAAAACAAAACTTTTCCCTGTATTTAAATAGCATTACAGGTATGTTCATTTGTGCCCGTTGCTTCTTGTCCTGTCACTGGAAAGCACTATGAAGAATCAGTTTCCATGTCTTTCCCGTCAGGTACTTAAACGCCTTGATAAAGTCTCCCCTGAGCTGTCCTCTGGAGGCTAAGCAATTCCCACTCCCTCAGCCTCTCCTCATATGACAGATGCTCCAATCTCTTAACTTTCTTAGTGGCCTTTCTTCAAACACTTGATTTTTGCTATTTCTATGCAATTTCTGCATCACCTAGGCTCTTAACCACAGCAATTTTGTGATACAGTTCCATCATGAATTTGCATCAGAATAGCTGATATTCTGATCTAGTTGATATTCTGTGTCTACTAGACAGAAATATAGTACATCTCTTGTATTCTATTTCTTCAGGAATGTCTTCCCAAGAGGCAACCCCACCTAGCAGTTCCCTGAGTCTGTCCAAGTCATCATTTTCTATTCTCATTCTTTCCTCTTCTGTAACATAATAAACAACAAATACTGGGGTCTCTGTATCTACTCTGGAAACATCATCATGTTATTACAACAGAAATGCTTTCAAGGAGGGAATCTCCTATGTATGTGTTAATGTTCATACTAACCAGGGGAAGAGCCTATATGAGCTTCATTTCAACTCTGCAAGGCACCACTAAGAAGAAAACCCTTTCTTACCTGGGAATCCTGGGAATCCTCTTTCTCCAGGAGGGCCTGGAATAGAAATACCAGGCCATCCAGGTTCACCTCTCTGTCCTTTTGGTCCAAGTTCTCCTGAGTATCCTGGGGGCCCTGTTTCACTTTGACCTTTATAGGAAAACAATTATGTACATAAAGCTTACAGTGAATACAAATACAGATGTGCAGAATGAAAACACTAGCTGCAGATGTTCTTCCTTGTAGGGGTTGCCTAGTGCTATTTTTCTGTTTCTCTCTTGAAAGCTGGATATAGTTTTATTGAATCTGGCCCCAGTTCATCTCCTTCAAAGAAAGGAATCTCTTCACTTTAATGCTCTTCTTTAGGGATTGTTTTGCATGGTGTCATTATTGTTTGTAACTTGAAATGTAAACTGACTGGAGTTCCTATCAGTACAATTTTGCAATCTTTAGCTACGCGATGGATGCTGTTTTTTAACGCTGCTTCAAAAGCACCTTTTGAAAGTTGTAAACAGATCAACATGAGTGAAATCCAGGTTCCTCTTAAATTTGTGACGCAACTCTCATGGCCTTTAATGGGGCTGAGATTTCATAAGTCTCCTTTTAATTTGCTAGTTTTATCTTTTATATATTTAAAGTCCTGGCAACTTGGCTCTCATTGGAATCATCTGCACTGAACATTTTCATTTTATAAATGGCCTTGAAAGTTTCCAACAGAACTATATGAGTAATGGAAGTTTTAAAATTTTCCCCATAAATAACAGCATGTGTGTGCTTAAGCAGACTTCAGATTTTGACTGAAAGTTTAGTCTAAGTCTTAATGATATCATCTGGGCAAGGCAAGTATCAAAATAATGTTCATTATTCCCTACACATTCAGTCATTTAAGAGAAGATTTTCTGTTCCACATAGCTATTTCCCTTCTTTACCTGGAGCTCCTGCAGAACCTTTTTGACCTTTTAGTCCATCCAAGCCATCCAGTCCGGGCAGTCCAGGAAGACCTGGGAGGTATTACAGGTATGACTGGGTACCACAATAATCCTTTAAAGCTACAATTAAAGATGATGCCATTTTTTTTTTTCCTGGCACCACATTATTGATCAAGACACAAGGTATTTTGTAGTTCTTATTGGTAACTGAAGATGAGATCACATTGCACCTGAGTGCAGTCTTTTTGGAAAGGAAAATGTGAAAAAAATTTGAAAATAGCAATCATAAGACAGTGTCAAACCAAAGCAATCAGAAAACGTACCTTTTAATTGTTTAGGTATTACTATACTGCAGCTAGCAGCAGACAGTTCGGCATGGGCTATTTTACTCTACAGCAAACACTGTGTCTGTGGCTAGACTACTACCGTTACATGTGATTAACCAGTCTGAAATTAGCTGGTGACTGGGATGCAGACACTACCTAAAATAACTGTAAAGCTGGAACTTCTTTACAGCTTCTGTTCCAACTGTAAGTGCAGTTTAAACTAGCTGCACTAGAAAGAAGATAAATTTTCACTTGCCTTCTTTTCCCTGCTTTGTAATCTGCACTTCTCTGAAAATTGCTAAAACACAAGAAGTAAAAACATAGATGGCATTTTCTGTTTTATTTTCTACAATGTCAAGCTAACCTGAGGTTGTTTGCAGTGAAGGGTAAAAATATCTCCATGTCATTAGCACTTTATAGTTTCCTAAATTGCACAAATGAAGTGTTAAGTGTGAAGATGTACAGTTATAAAATGCAGATGGCAGCCTACCACCTGGAGATAGGATCAGATTTGGCAAAACAGATGCATCATTTGGTAGCAAGTTTCAAACAGGTTTCAGACAGAGGAATAGACTTGCTTCTTGCCCCCCAGGAGGACAGATCAGAGTGCTACTGATCATAAAGAAGTTGAACAATACTGTTAGTGCTTATTCCTTTATTCCTTCTCCACTTCTGCTGCATATCTTTGCCAATTTCATTCCCCACCAGTTCCTCTCCCTGCCATGTAGGATTCCCAGTCCAGATGCAGTGTTTTTTTCCCACAAGTGTGAATTATCTTTCTGTCTGTTTCCTTTTCCCTGTCTAGCTACTTCCTGGCATAGATGATGGTTCTCTGTTTCAGTTCCTGTGCTTGATCCTAGCATGTCCTGCAGCATGTTGCTGTATGTGAAGAGCATGAATCATGGGAGAATTTACTGCTCTACTTAAGCACATATGAATGGATCTATTTTTTCAAAGTCTATAAGCTGGTCAAATTTGACAGCAGCAAATTGCTGTAGGAACAGCAACAAAAATGCCTTTCTTCAGCTGCTTCACCTGCCAAATTGAAAGGTTTAGTTCAAAAATGGGTCATCTGAGAAAGGAAACTTTGCTGCTCTTTTATTTTTCCTAGCAGATACACCAAAAATAACCCCATGGCTTTGTTCTCAGAAACTGTTGTGTTCTTTTAGGTAAAATTTAACAAACAAATAAAAGGGAAATACAGCCTATAGCAAACACTGCTCTGGAGTAAAATTTTAATCCAGAAGATTGTTTGAAAACTTGCAAGACATTGATAATATTATCTTTGTGTAATCCTGTTTATAATATGAGATGTATATATACAATCATAGAAACAACTAGGTTGGAAAAGACCTTTAAGATCAAGTCCAACCATTACCCCAGGACTCCCCAAACCACTAGTAATACAATCTGTAATATCTTCTATGCCCTTAAATCACTGCCCTTTAACTTTTCAGGACATTCTGAGTTTCAGTCCTGCTTTCTGTAGCCTGCATGTGCTTTGAGCATGTTCCTGTTTTCAAATTTATGTAAGAGTTGCATGCTAATTTGGGGAATTTAACAGTGGTATTTTAAAATGATTATGAACTCCTAAATATTTTTGTCACCCAGGTGATCACTTAAAATTTTTTGATCTTTAGCTCATTCAGGCAAGATTGATGGATTGGTTTACTTGCTTTCTGACACATTTGCCAACAATCCATTATAATGTCAGCACTTGTAATTCTAGGTTTTTGGTTTGCTGTAGTCCAATATTTCTAAGTAGAGCTGAATTGGCTGACCTATGTATGAACCACTGTTACTGTATTTTACAGCCCAATTCAGCTTCTACTCATACAAGCAATTCTAGTGTTCTTAATATTACTTGCTTCATCAAGGATTACTCGCACAGTAAGGCTTGCCAGACTAAGCCTTTAGCTAGTAAAACTATATGAGAAAGACAATGGGATTATGCTTTGGTAGATTGCTGTTTAACTAATTTTATCTTTTTTTTAAATCTAGTTCTTCAAGGCACAAGACATTTAATGTAAGTGAGATGCAATTAGACAAGGCCATGTACTTAGCAATGAGCAGCCAATTAACCATTTCACTTCTAATCCTAGCAACAATTTTTTATTGAAAACAGCATTAAGATCTATATTCACCAATTGAATTGGAATACAAATTCCATTCAGTTTTCATTACTAGGTATAATTTCAAAGGTGTTAACCTTCTTTTCAATTAAGCTGGCAGTATGGCAATATATAGGATACTAAAGCTCAGTTGGCAACCTGATCTCCAATAAACTGCAATTTGGAACTGAACTTTTTCTTCTGCAGCACATGTATTAATTTGTTATGTTTCCTTGAGAACTTCTGCACACTATAGAGCAGAAGTGCCTTACCATTATGACAAGAAGGAAAGAGTCCTTCTGGTAAAAAGAAGTTTTCAGCAAAAGAATGGGGGGGGGGGGGTTGACCCCTTTCACCCCTTTCAATTTAGGCATTCCTTGTCACTGCAGATCTCTGCTTTTGTTACAGCAAGTATTGTTTACAACAAGGAAGAGTTTTCTCTTGCAGATTATGCACTAGCAAGGAATCTGTCATGACAGTTTAAATCAGCACCACTTAATTACTGCAAGCAATCATAAATTGTTTCCATTTAAATTTTCAATAGCTCAGTTCTCCTTAGGCTGAATTTGAATAAGTGAATCTATTGTTCTCTAACCATTTATCACAGCCCCAAGTTTTAATTTACTTTGATTTCTGTATATGGGTCACTAAAATTATTCTTCCTGTCCAGGAACATGTTATAAAGCACACTATTACAGAGAGAGGATAAAAATTATGTAGTTGATTACTTTCTTCATGAAGTATTAATGGTAACTTATATTTTTAATGTATCATTCTGAGTATAGTAATAGTTTATAATGTTCTCAACTGTACAGATGACCTACTGTTCAATCTAATCATAACAATAATTGTGAGAAGTGTAAATTAGGATTTGGAGGGAATATTTCTCTGTTAAATCCACCAAATAAAATCAGGTTTTGGAGATGTCCTGGTTTCGTCTGGGATGGAGAAAACAAAAAAACCCACCCATCACAACAAAACAAACAACAAAAAAAATAAGCCCAATTATTGTAATTTGTTAAAACAAATCTATAAGAACTATCCATAGCAGTCTGCTGGTAGAGTAACAGTGGCACTCCATGGTGAGAAGGTAGAACACAGGATAATTGACATATCTGAATTACTGCAAGCTCCCTTTTCTTTCCTTAACTTCTGCTATCATATCAGCTGAGCCACAATCTGTTTCTACCTTCTTCCATACCTATTTTAGATTGTAGTCCATGTTTCTGAGGTAGAGTTTATGTTACTTTTAAAAGGTAATGGGAACTGGCTTAATTCGTCTTGTAGTCTAACAGAACAGAGAATTAAAATGATGCTCACAGGCCTTTTCAATTTTCACTGCTAAAAGGATATTTATGCCTGATGCTGTTATATCACCATTAGTACTGCACTGCATACTGTTTACCTTTTCTGCCTTGGGATCCAGCTAATCCTTGCAGTCCTGGAGGTCCCAAAATCCCATGTTTCCCTTTTTCTCCAGGTTCTCCTGGCAATCCCTGAGGACCTGTAGCTCCTGATAGTACAGGGGGAAAAAAAACAACCCCAAACAAAAACTGTGAATATGCAAATCTATTAGACTGTTGATTTTTATCTTTTGATGTACTATGCAGGACTCTGTTAATCAGAGGTGCCTGAAAGTGTGTGGGAATATATGAAGAATTGACAGATCATACGTTCTGAGACTCTGAGCAGACTATTGCTGCTGTCTATAGGTACTGAAATAGGTTTCAATACACTTTCGCATGATCTCTGATTTCTTTAGCCTTCTCCACAGAGGTGCCTCCTCAGCTGCGTTTTCCTGTTCCGCATCTCTCCTGAGCTGTTACATGGCACTGTTTTTTAAACTTTGGCATTACCTGGAAGTCCAGGTATTCCTGGGTGTCCAGGGTCACCCTTGGATCCTGGTCTTCCTGGTTGCCCTTGAATACCTGGTGAACCCTTCTCTCCTGGGAATCCACGGAGTCCTTAAAGAGCAAAAAAATATCTGGCATTTGTTACTTTAAAATTGCCCATTCCTCATCTCATTAAAGTTTAAAAATATAAAAGTTCAGTAAGTTTCTTGTCTAGAAAAATAATTTTATTCAAATACTTCAGATGCCTGCATCTACTTATTAGCAATGATTTTTTCTGATCTTTCTGATGATATCTGAAAGAGCAGAAACAACTGGTAAGATATAGTTAAGTCAGGTTTTATTCTGGTAAGTACTGGTATGTTCATCGGTGCTGTACTAGACAACAGTAGATTATACTTTTTATACATTTTCACACTAGCCATATTACACACTGTGATGCCTCTCCAATCCCTGGGTTTATAACTACAGAAAATACCCCTCAGTACGCACACGAAGCAGAGCTCCTTCTCTGCTAACAAGACTTAGAGCAAATAAGTTCTTAAATCCTTCTCTGCTAACAAGACTCAGAGCAAATAAGTTCTTAAATCCAATTTTTATTTCAATCAGACAGAGGTACCTGGTAATCCTGGATCCCCGGGAGGCCCTTTTGGACCATGTGTACCAAGCAGCAGAGTGGGCTCGCCTCTCTTGCCTGTAGAGGTACAATGAGTTTTATTTCATAGAAATACTCTTTCCATCCACAAAATCAAAGCTTGACAATTTTGTAAGATCAGATAATTTGCAGGTATTAACAGCTGTAAAAGGGACTAAGAGAATACAGAATGAAAAATGCTTTGGCACATGCAAATTATCTGCCAGCTCGGCTTGTCTTGAAGTACTAACTCAGTTTCTGTTTAGTATGGCTCAGGGCAGCACTAATGAAAATTTTCCATAATGAAAAAAAGAAAAACAAAAATTGTGGAAACTTTCCCAATACTGAGCATATACTGAAAAAAGAAAGATACTGCATAAATTCCCTAGAACACTTTAATAAACAGAGAACACATTGCGTAATTCATTTACACTCAGCAAAGACCTTTCAGGGACTTAAAGGTGGCACACCTTCTTTCTGTCTTTGCTGAAATTCATGTTTGTCACAGAATCAATGATTCCAAGCAGTTTTGCCTTGCAATGTCTCTACAAATGGCTGACCTCTTCTACCTTCATTGTCCAGTTTTGTTGTGAACAGTTAAGCAGGAATACCAAGTTCAAGTGTTGCTAGAAATCTCCTCACCTTTACTGGCTATTTCCTGGTTTTGCTTTGAGGATAAATTTTGCAGAAAATTTGTTTTTAATACATTTCACATAAGTTTTCCTTATATTGAATATTGTTTTTTACTTTTTTTGTTTTTTTGTCTCAGGTAAATCGGACTTGTTTCTAATGACCTGCATGTTTTAATGTTTTCCCTTTCCTGTTTTCCCTTTTCTAGTGAGTACTTGCCATCATCTGTCAAAGCATATGCATCCTAATAATATTGCTCTTTTCCAAAGCATGTGAATATAAATTACCTTTGGATCCTTTTGGGCCAGTCAGTCCTGGATTGCCAGGGATTCCTGGTAAGCCATGGTCACCCTGATTTTTTTTAAACACAAAATGAAAATGTTTGACGTATGTGTAGCAGGAATGATTTATAAGCACATTTGGTTCTTTTACACAGGTAAAGAGATCAGCAATTAATATGAATAGCAAAATTATATCTTAAGCTCAACAGGAAAGCATCATGCTGTCTTTGTACATGTCTAACACTGACCGTTAAGACTTCCAAGATACTGTAGATTAGACTTGCTAATCATTTGGAATTTGTGCTTTTACAGTTAATGATAACTCTTGGCATGAACAGCTTAAATTCCCCACAGATGGCTTGAGTAATTTGATTTGAAAGGTACCATAAAAATGTACCAAATATTGTTGTATGTTACCAAAATTTACTATAAACATTAACCAGAAATATGTTGTGATGTAACAGTAAAAATGTAAAGATTTATCTGTTTTTCCTTTTGAATGACCTATAATCAGCAAAACAAAGATTATCTCTTCAAAGAAAAATAAAAGACAAGCCAAACCATGCAATGGCCTTTTACCAGAAAAACAACGGTGATTTTATATTTCATGCGATCTCACTGCCTGTCTGCCTAGCACAGAAGCCAGTGAAGACTTTTATTTTACATCCATCTATGATACATGTGTGGTTTTGTATACTTATTCTTGTGCAATACTGCTTGCCTGGATTCTGTTTGGAGCAAATTGTCAGCATGGGCATAGAAGACTTGTTTTCTCTTGTCTGTTGGCTTGGCTGCTCCATGTAGCAAGGTATGAAGAAGCAGCTATATATTAATATCATACTCCTGCTGCTGCTATGTTATGATTGTGGTCTCTTAATCTGTTTATAGGAAAGATGTTAAACACTTGATTGTGCATTTATTTTTCCTCCCTCCTCTCCCTGAAACTTGTGCAGTGTAGCCTGGACTTCCACCAAGTGGCAATATAACAAAATCACAGCATGCAGCAAGGAAAGAGAGGAGAGGCCCTTTGTTGACTCTGATTAAAATGTAATCGAGGCACTGAATTGTTGCATTAAGGAATTTACTTTTTCTATTATATTGACAGTCTCTTCTCAAGAAGAACTTCTAATGGATAAGTATGTTTAATGGGTAAGTACAATAGAACCCTTCATCACATTTCTTGGAGGCATGATATAGCTGAAAAGTCCAGGACATTTCACTACTACTTTGTTTACCTGGTCACCTGGTTGTCCTTGAAAACCCATAATTCCTTTAAAGCCCTTTGGTCCTGGGAAACCCTGTGATCCTGGAAACCCCATCAGACCAGTGTCACCATGGTCACCAGGCAGTCCTGGGACACCATTCTTCCCTGGAAATCCTGGGGTGCCTCTGAAACCAGTATTGCCTTTTTCACCTGAAATTAATTGCAGAACAAGATAATGACCAATACAGACAAGCCACTATTTGACATATATGGCTATGCTTTCACACTATGTGTATTGCCTTAGTAAATGTCCAAAGAAACTAGAGTGCTAGTTTAAGTATCTATAAACAATGTAAGGTTGGGCTTTATTTTATGATCTTACCTCTTTCACCTCTAAATCCGTTGTCACCAGGAAACCCTGGTTCCCCCTTTTGTCCTTTCTCAAGATGGATGTTAATACAGCCACTGTCTCCTGGAGGCCCTCTTTCACCTTTGAGCCAAGCATATGAAATGAAAGTGAATCCTCATGAGTGACATGTCCTGAAAATTAATTTTAGCAACAACTTCCCTAACAGAGAAAGCCTTCAAACACTAATGCGGTTCTCAGTTGTTTCAGCAGGCTCACTGCGAACAGAATTTATTACCCTTCTCTTGCTTTTTAGTTGATTCAGTAGCAAGCCATGTGATGTTAAATCAGAATTATTCCCTGCTTGTCTGGAATGTGAAAGATGGCAATTGCATTGTCCATTCCACAGTGTACTGCCTGTGATTGCACCTTGGAGATGGTTATTCTCTTTCATACATTAATATTTAGAGATGTTAAAGAACACAGACAATATGACAGAAAACTAGAAAAAAATCTCAAGTTTCAGATGTGTACAGGACAAATCTGAAGGTTTGTTTGAATAGATGATTAACTCTGTTTAATTTAGTGTTAAACACACCTATTGATCTCAGTGAAATTAATTTTTCTTTTGCTATATTTCATTATGCATTTGTGAGATAAACAGGATTTAATATCTACTATCTCTGAAAATATAAGTGAATTACCTTTATAGCAAGAAGAAAAAGTAAATGCATTCCTAACACAGTAGGAACAAAACCAAGCATAGCAGTAACATAACTAGAGAGTGAAGTGGATCTTTACAAACCTTTTATTCCCATATCCCCACATTCTCCACTAGGCCCAGGTGGACCCATTTCTCCTTCTTCTCCTTTAACACCAGAGATCCCCATTGGGCCTTGTGTTCCTGGGAGTCCTGGGAATCCTTGGGGTCCTTGAATCCCTTTGCTTCCTGGTAATATTAAATGCTTTGTTTACATATTCAGCATGCTATGCTGTTTCTGTCATATTATAAGGAAGAGTATAAAGCAAAAGGCAGGGAGTTTAGAAGGGCTCCTTAGGAAATCAGCAAAGCTAGAGAACCAGTAGTTGGAGCATGGCTTCTTTCCAAGATCAAACTTGTCTTGAAATCCAAGTTGCCTTGAACCAAGCATCTTCTCCCTCCCTGCTACCTCACCCTTAGAGGTTTAGGTTGCATTTACAGTTATTCACAGCATCTTAAATACAGCGTCTATTCTAAGGCGCCACCAGATTTTACATATGGCTACTGGTAATCATGATTTCTATGTCCAGATGACAGATGAAAACAGGATTTTGCTATAGTTACTCAGAAACCTTGCACATTAGCCAGTAATGATTTGAAACCAAGCTCACATTTTTTATAAGTATTACACATAATGTGAAGCTATTTCTCCACTTACTCATAGAATCATAGTCATTTAGGTTGGAAAAGACCTTTAAGATCCACCATTAACCTAGCATTGCCAGCTCCACTACTAAACCAATGCCACATCTACATGCATTTTAAATACCCCCAGGGATGGTGACTACACCACTTCCCTGAGCAGCCTGGTTCAATGCTTGACAACCCTTTCAATGAAGAAATTTTTCCTAATATCCAATCTAACCTCCCCTGGCACAACTTGATGCTGTTTCCTCTTGTCCTATAGCTTGGTGCTTGGAAGAAAAGACTGATACCCACCTTGCTACAGCCTCCTTTCAGGTAGTTGCAGAGAGCAATAAAAGTTCACTCCTGAGCCTCTTTTTCTCCAAACTAAGCAACCCAGTTCCCTCAGCCACTCCTCCTAAGACTTCTGCTCTAGACCCTTCACCACCTTCGTTGCCCTTCTTTAGACATGTTCCAGCAACTATGTTTCTTGTACTGAGGTGCCCAGAACAGAACAAAGTATTTGAGGTGTAGCCTCACCAGTGCTGAGTACAGGGGGATGATCACTTCCCTAGTCCTGCTAGTCACACTATTTCTGATACTGGCCAGAATGCCATTAGCCTTCTTGGCCACCTGGGCAGAAGCTGGCACATGTTCAGCCAGCTGTCATCCAAAACCCTCAGGTCCTTTTTCATCAGGTAGCTTTCCAGCCACTCTTCCCCAAGCCAGTAGTGTTGCATGGAGTTATGTGACCCAAGTGCAGGACCCAGCACTGAGCCTTCTTGAACCTCCTAAAATTAGCCCTGTCCCATCAATTCAGCCTGTCCAGATCCCTCTGTAGAGCCTTCTTACCCTCAAGCAGATCAACACTCCTCTTCACCAAGTCATCTGCAAACAAACGATGCACTTGATTCCCTTGTCATGGATAAAGATGTTAAACAGAACCAGGCCCTGAGGAACACCACTCGTGACTGGCTGTAAAACAGCTAAAGCACCAGGATGCACCAAGATGCATCAAATTGTTTCCTTTATTTTTATTGTAAGAGAAAGAACAAAGGATGTTATTGTTATTGCCTCTACCCTGCAGCAGGGTGTTACTCTTGAAGCTGGAAAGAGAGGAGGGTGCAAAATATTTCCTAGCTTTAACAGCAGTAGAAATAGTTCCCTCTACAACAGAAGTTATAGACAAAGTGCCTTGCAGAATGTTTAACATACCTGCTTTTCCTGGGAAACCAGGTGGTCCT
Organism: Psilopsiagon aymara; assembly: GCA_024733675.1. Taxonomy (NCBI): domain Eukaryota; kingdom Metazoa; phylum Chordata; class Aves; order Psittaciformes; family Psittacidae; genus Psilopsiagon; species Psilopsiagon aymara. Next base: position 9,586 of record JANRGW010019987.1, on the reverse strand, counting down.
TTATTGCCTGGAAGTCCTGGAAGTCCTCGGGAGCCTGGAGGCCCTGGGGGACCTTGTGAGCCAGGAGAGCCTTTGAGACCTTTGATTCCAGGTGGCCCAGCTAGGCCCCTGTCTCCCCTCTGACCTTTAAAGCCTGGTAAGCCTAAGAAAAAGAGATTTAATCAATGTATGTAAATGCAAGACAAGGGTTCAGCAATTGCATCTATAAAGTGTGAAGTGATACCTTTTGGTATATAAATTTGAATATCAACAAACACAGCAAAATAACTTGGAAATGTTACTACTGGAGTCCTGTGTCTGCCCAGACTTTTAACCTGGAATGTTTTTCTTGTATTTCTTTAATGAGAGGCATGAGTAGAAGCTCCCTGTGAAAAATCCCTACTAATTTGTAAATACTTTTGGTATATATGTCCCCTGGCTCTCCCTAAGTAAGTTTTTTATTTAAGAATAAGGAAGATAAAAGTATCACAGTAATGACAGGAGCTCAGTTAAGTTACTCAGGACAACGGAAAAGTGATAACTCTTCCATTTATTACTTATCAGTGAACACACTGTGATTTGGCCAGTTAAGGAACAGTGCAGAAAGGGAAGTAAAGTTGGGAAATGTCTGATATGCACACTGTACATTCCCTGAGTTTAAACAAATGTGTAAAACGTTAATGTACACCCCCACTAATGAGCAGCCCCCATGGACATATTTGTCATGCCAGCCACAAAAATAATGTGATTAAATCTGCTAGAAAAGATTTGCAGAGCTTAGAGCAGTGGAGCAACCTCAGGGATGCTGTGTACCTTGAGGTCCTGGCAGGCCCATGACACCTACGAGTCCTGGTGGCCCTGGTGAGCCTGTGTCACATGGTGGACCAGGGAAGCCTGGACAGCCTGGTGCTCCTATATCACCTTCTGGTCCTCTAAAACCTTTGGCACCAGGAAATCCTGGGATACCAGGCTCTCCTGGAAACAAAAAACATTGTAAAATATTTTACTTCCACTACCATCCACCAGAATTCCTAATTGTTATTTTTAAACTTACATGTTCAGTTATTGTAATATCTTACTTATCCTCTGTTTTTTGCACAGCTTGTGAAAACTGATGCTCTTCTTCAATTTAGAATTGGCCACTGTGGAGAGCTTCTTTCTTTAAGTTGAATACAAATTCAACTGTCATCCATAGGTGAGGATGACTTTATGGATCAATAAGCAAGTTTCTGACATGTAGGTGCCCCATGGAAGGAGCTCACTAGCCTGCATGGACTACACAGCACTGGGGTCAGTTCTATAGGTGTTCGCTGCGCAGAAGAGGGTGTGTGTCTGCTGAGGGCTGGGGAAAAGGAAGACCTATAAAAGGAATCAACAGTATCTACTATGAAGTGGGAAGTGGGGCCGTGGGGACATCTGTAGCAAGACCAGTGTAGTGCACAAGATATTGAGGATTATATTGAATAACTCAGGGCAAAGAAATTAATCTCTCTCTCCCTAAGTGTTCTCCCATCTTTTGCTGGTCTTTTCAGATTTAAGTAAACAGTCTGATGCAGGGATGGTCTGTGTGGTGTAGTAGGAGGCCCTAAGCACAAATGGCTGCCAGGCAGCAAGTAACAGTAGTAGGAATAGGAAGCTGCAGTGTTACTCCACAGACTGGGTAAAAGCATCTTCCCCTTCCTGCACTGCAGATCTCCTTAGTGCCTGATCAACCTTAACTGTAAAAATGTAAATGAAAAATAGGGCATACCATTCACAGTCACCATTATGGATCAAGGTAAAAGTAACTTTTATTTGAATCAGAGCCAACTTTGCACAGATTTTCCTCTTTGAACACATGGAAATGCTTTATAAAAACTGGCTCATACCTTGAGGCCCAGGAATGCCTGGATCACCCCTTGCTCCTTGTGCACCAGGGGGTCCTGGCAGTCCCCTGTTGCCTGGGAGTCCTGGAGGGCCATATGTGGTATCACCTGCAACACCTTTCTGACCATCTATGCCACGTGGACCTGAAGGGCCATTTTTACCATCAGCTGTAGATCCTCTTTCACCTTCATCACCAGGATCACCAACTTTGCCTCGAAAGCCTGTTGATACGATTTTCAAATTCAAATAAGGCATAATTCAGTTTTGTTTGTGGTTTGTTTGTTTTTCTCAAAAAACCTGTTGAACATTATAATTTAACCAGAATTATGACTTTGCATCAAAAAATAGCATACGTTAAGTTTTCAGGTTTCTCATTTACAGCTAATGATACATGAGGGTTGAAGGAGGTAATTATTCTTATGGGAAGTGGCAGTGGTTTCCTTTGGTGCAGCATCTATCTTGTGTGCTCTCCTTCTTGTTCAGTTCAAAACCTTTGTTAAAATGATACTAATTGTTTTCAGTTTTCTGATAATAGTTCTTCTCTGGACACTGAAATTTAAATTATTGCAGCACCTGCAATGCTGCAGGAAGGGAAAAGAAGCTGGTAAAGATTTCTTTTCCATTAGCCTTCATGAAATGTGCTTCCCTGATCTAGTCTACTATGTTAGCTACCTTAACCTGCATTTATGCAATACAGCTTGACCAGGAGTCCCCTGAACTGAGAAAAGCACAATTTACCTTCTGGCCCAGGGATTCCTGCTCCTGGCCTGCCTCGATGGCCTTTTTGCCCATCAAAGCCATCTGGCCCAGGATGACCGGGGAGTCCTTTTAAACCCTTTGGTCCTGGAAACAGAAAGAAAATATGTAAAAACTGACAGAGCTCTAAAATGTGTGACCTAAGAAACAGTATTGCATTTTATCCCATGCAAATTCATGTATTTTGAAGCGGATTTCATCTGCTTCTAATATTTCGGACAAGGGCCACCACACAAGTCACAGCCAAATGCATGTTTGCTGTTTTTCTAAATGGACTTGTTCCCTAATCCTTAAACAGAATACTGTAAATCACCAGAGTAAATTAGAAAAAAAACAGGTCTCCTGTAACATTTTAACGGTACAGGACATCAACATTATTAACCTATTGAAAGGAATGACAGTGTCATTGAGTGAATGGCAGACGTCAACTCAAATTCTTATATTTTTCTATGCTATATGCTGCTTCTGGAATGGTGCAGATGAGCTCAATATGCTAATCCCTGTTCTTTCATGTCTGTATAAATTTTGGCTACCACCCACAATACTGATGTCAAAGAACTGTGTAATGTCATACTAAGCATCTTAAAAATCCAGTATCAGTCTAAATCTATTTTGATGAGGATTTTCTGGGGTATTTCAAATGTTTTGGAGGTGACCACAAGCAACATTTTGCCAGTTCCTGGATGAGTTCTTGGAATCTAAATTAAGCTGAACAAGTTGAAGTACCGGCAGTAAGTATTCAGATTTTAGGGCTCAATTGTAACTTGCCACAAGCAGCATAGTTTTAGAAGTTACAGGCTTGTGGCATATCTTTGCCTTGGACACCTTTTCTTCCCCTGGTGTCCAGATATACATATCGTAGGTCTTATCCGATTCGGCCATCCTTATATTTTACAAACTGTCTCATGCATTTTAATTGAGGCAGGACAGAGTTTCAGGTGACCTTCATTTAATTATTTCTATGGAGGCAGCCTGAACACCTTTTGCTCATGCAAGCTGAAGCTGTCTGGCCCTTGTATATATTAGATGAGTATATTCCTGTATATTTGCAGTTCTACATTTTGAGAGGTATATCTGTTGAAAAACTAGAACAGTGTATCTTTGTAGGATATCTTTTTTTTTAAAATTTGCAGCTAAAAGCTTTATTTTAGTTAAACCCCAAAATTCTATCTGTAAACATACCTTGAATGCCCTTAAAACCTGGGGGACCTGGATTTCCAGGGTATGGTAATGTAATGCGGACAGTCTCACCTGAAGCAAGAGAGGGAAAGAAAGTGACACATTTGGTTTTAGAATTAATGGAGTCTGAACATTTACTGTAATAGTTCTGTGGAAATAACCAACTAGATGTGCAAAGGCAAAGAGAAGGGACTTTTATGCACATTGCTATTTGCATGTTACTTAAGGTTTGAAGTACGGTATTAAAATATAATTTTTGCAGGTTTGAAGTAGGGTACTAAAATATAATTTTTGTACTTTTTTTGTATAGAATATTGGTAATGACCCAAATACAGCTGTATTCTGTTAAGATGATTTTTTTTTTTTACTTGTTGCAGAAGTTTGTCTTCACAATAGACTCTTGTAAGAAAGAAATAATATTTTCATCTCAATTCTATGTATGTTTCTGGTTCATTTGTATTGCTATCAGTGTAGATTTCTTTTTTTTTCTAATTTTGGTAGGGATTTATAAAAACCTAAACCAAACAGAAGAAGCCTGAAGTGTCAGCTGTATTTTCCTGCTCCTTCAGTGAAAAAGCATTGCCTTGCAAATCCTTACACTCGGGAATACTCTTCTTTCCAGAAAATAATTCCTCTGACAGTGTGCACTCTGAGTGGCACTTTGCAGGTTTAAGGCCTCTAGCAATTCATATTCTCGCTAGTGTCTGTTGCTAAATGGTGACAATATTGTACCTTTCAGTGGCCATATTTCACACGACCACTGAGCTTGCCAAAACTGATTTTCACTATAAATGAGTAACATTGTATAGAATACATATGAAACTGTAATGGATGCTACCAAACGTGTTTTGTTATTTTGTTCTTAATGCAAACATTCAAATTACCTTTCTGGCCCTTTGGACCACGTGGCCCAATATTACCAGTATCGCCAAAGTCTCCACGGCTACCGCTGACTCCTGGAGGGCCAGGAAACCCCAAACCAGGCAATCCCATTTGTCCTTTCACCCCAGGAAGGCCTGGGACCCCAGGGAATCCTTTATCACCTGGTAGCGGTACTCCAGAATCACCCTTAAAAAAAGAAATTGTTGATAAGAAATAAAAAGACCTAATTTCTTTCCTCTCTTTGATTATCAAAAGCCATGTTAGACAATTATCTAGAGAAACCGCTCTTCCACAACTAAGTTACATGGATGATAGTCATAGTTTTAAATTGTTGGAGGCAATAGGAACAAAGGGTAGAGTTTTGTCATTTTTTAGTTCTTCCTAATCCGATAATATTGGCACAGAATATGCAAAAACTACCTTCAGTAATATGAAAATAAACAGTAATATTTCCAAGGAAATTTTCAACTGATGAAAACTATGATTTTTGTCTAGGCTAACCTATAATGATAAAAGTAATTAATGTGCTAGGAATTTGGAATAAAATGGTACTTTTCATTAAGTAGCTGGCCCTTTCCTAAGATAATATGTTAACTGAAATGAAAAAAAAGAAAATCTGAGAAAGGCAAACATACCGCAGCTCCTTTTTCCCCAGGCAATCCTAGTTCCCCTTCTCGGCCATCATTACCTCTTTGACCTGGAAATCCTGGAACCCCAGCAGGACCTCTTTCACCCTTTGTTCCTTAAAATAATAAAAAAAGAAAAAAGAAACAAAACAACAGTGCTGCAATAATAGCAGTAAGCTTAGTGGAGAGGGGGAGAGGTAATTTTGCTCAGGTAAATGGGTAACCATTCATCACATCAGTAGGACAATTTCCAGTTCTTAGGAAGGCAGTATGTAGTTGGACACTTCGTGGAACAACAGGTCTGTCTGTAAAGACTTGTTTACTGACACTGAAACAATGTGGCTTTTGTTCATGCTCTATACAGAGTGAAAATATTTTGTTACTCAAATAAGTCAGTTTTGTTCTTAATTTCACTGAAATTAGGATATAGCGATGCCATATGATGCAGAATATTTGAACTGATATTCTCACAAGGGTTGTTCTGGTTTTTAATTTTATTTAGCCCTAGATTTCTCTTGCATTGATATTTATGAAAACATAATTTTTGCATAAAGGACAATAAAAATATTCTAACCCAAAGATTCATTTTGCTGTGTCAAGAAATGCTTGGCAAATAAACAGCAAATGTTTTGCCCTGCTCCAACATCTGTAAGCAAACACAGCAATCCACAGCTAAGCTAACTTTTCACAAACAATAAGATGGACAATCTTTTGTCTGAATAATTAGTTTAGCATTTCTAACTAAGCTTTGCCATCAGATTGTTGTGCTTTGTTGTTCTCTGTTTCTTTTGCTTTTGCAAATCATAACCATAACTGTGGAGAGGTTTTGATCTGTTTAATTGCAAGAATTTCAGTTGTGCAACTGGTGCCTATTGTTTCTCTTCAATGCCTGGTCAAGGATAATTTTTAGAACTAGGAACAGGAATCTTAATAGCCATTGAGACTTCAAGTTTTTCCCAAGGAGGATGTTGGTGGTTTTAGTTGAGATAACAGGCTACTGGCATATGGCACTTCAAGAGGTGGCCGCTATACAATATTTCTTTTGCTTTCATAGTAACTGTATTCTGCTTATCTTTGCTATACAGACCTCTGAAAGATCCTGATTATCAATCATGTGACATGTAAAGTCATTTGTTAGCATTAATAACAAGCTGTTAAAACTGTTTTACAGCTCAACCATACAGTAAACCACAAAACACTCTGTTGAACTTGTGTTTAGCAAGAAGAAAATGAACAAGATGGTGCCAAGAAGGCAGTTTAGATATACATGACCTCTAGGCTTCAGTAATTTACTAAATATAGAGGAGATGAATACGGTTTTCTCACTCTATTGCTTAGGCATTGTATAGGAAACAAAAATGCTAATGATGAAATGTGTGTTTACCTTTTATTCTAACTCTTCCTGGATCACCCTTCTCTCCTTTTTCACCATGTTGTCCAGCAGAACCAGGTGGCCCCTTACAATTGACAAAAAACGTAAAATTGCCAGTTATCTCTAGCAAGGAATCAGTGTGGGGATTGAGAGGAAAATTTGAGATCTATCTCTTGTTCATGCAGTGTTTTCCCACAACCAGACCAGATATACAGTAGCATGCCAAAAAGAAATGCTTATCTCTTTTGACATCTGTAAAGAGGTGTACAATGGCCCCTGTCCTTTTCAGCTTGACTCTACCAAATGCACATCTATAAGAAACTGCAATACTAGAATTATTGTGTCCATGGTTGTATACAGCTGTGGCTATAAATGCAAGCATATAAAGTTACAAATGGTTCATAAACTCTTCCCACTGTAGACCTCATCGCACAATCCACCGAGGTTACACAGAAGGTAATCTCTGGAACATGGTGTCTGCCAGATGAGGCTGTCCTTCCAGAAGTGAGCAGGTAAGTGTTGCTTTTTTGCTGAGAGAAAGCCCGCAGAGCTGCCAGTAAGAAATTTCATAGCAGAATCTATGACTTGACAAGTTTAGAGGCAAAAAGATCTTTTTTAGATGTTTATGCTGATTTGTGCTCTCAGTTCTCCAAGCAGGGTGCTGTTTACCTATAATAATTGTAGATGCTCTGCCTCATAAAATAAACATACCAAATAAATTAAAACTTTCTATTAATTTTCTAAAAGAGGGAACTGAAAAATGACTTGAAATCCTTGAAAAAAGGGTTCCTTTCTCTTCAGACTCTGCACACCCCCCAGTGGATGTTGACATAAAATCCATCTTGACCTGCTGGCATCATGCAAATTCTTTGCCTTAATTAGGTTTTGCTGAAAATACTTTCCCTTGAAATAACTGAAAAATCATCTTCACTGGAGCAATCTGTGCATCTTCTGGGTTTTCAAGAAAAACAATGGGTATTCAAAACTAAAGGAAAACAAGTCAAAATAAAACAAGATGCCCATTCACCAGCTTTCCTAAACCTCCTCCCCACCCCACAAACGCAGCATGGGATTATGTCCCTCATAATAAAATTGCTTACTGCTGGAAGGGAAATGAGATAGAAGCTAATAAAATGTATCTTTCAGCATGCCTATAATAAACATAAATAGATAAAACTTTCAGATAGTTTTCCAGGGCAGTTTCTCCACCACTCTGCTTAAATGCCTTCTGTGTAAGTGGTAACTTGATGTTACTCATTTACTGAAGCTCATGAAAACTACTCACAGGGAGCCCTGGTGACCCCATTGCACCAGATAAGCCTGGGTCACCCTTTTCTCCATCTCTTCCAGGGTATCCCATACGTCCTTTCTTTCCTTGAGTACCTGGAAGTCCTTGCATACCACGTGGACCAGGAGGACCAGCACTACATGAGCAGAGGCCTTGATTTCCTACATGAAAGTATCAAAATTACATTGAAACAATTGCTAAATTAATACACTAAAAATAATACTGACCTTTTATTTTGTGTGAGTAGTGCACAGACCACTGTTTCCTCATTATGGCCTTCAAAGGAATGAAGCATATCAATCTTTCTTTACAGTTCACAATAGTTGCTGCACTGACATGACTCTACTGACTTACAATGCCCCAGTGCCAACAGGCCATTTAATTCTAGACTTTGATGGGCCTTATCCTCCAAGTTAACATAAACTTCTTGCAAATTCAGGTCTGATACACCTGGTAAAGGTCTCAAATTGTTGCTCTCCAGGCATACTTACCCTTTTCTCCTTTTTCCCCTTTTCTTCCTGGAAGGCCCATCTGACCTTTTATTCCAGGTTCTCCAGGGGTCCCTCTGTCAGTACAGATCACACCTTTGAAAAAATAAATTGTAAAGCTAGTATAAATCAGGTTGACTGTTTCCACAGCTTAGGCCATGTGTTCTCCACTTCCTCATCCTATTATCCTCACATGAAAAGGTAGAGGATCTTATGAAATGCTTTACAAATCACTGCTTATAGATCCTACTATAAGAGTCAGTATGGCTAGAGTTGATGTTAATGTGCAGTTTTTTCATCGCCACTACTTCTTCCCTTTTCTACTTCAGAACTTTGTGACTCCCGTTTCTTTACTAAAGGATGCTGATTTGGGTTTCCTCTGCAGTTTGCTTGATTTTAACTTCAGGTGATATATTTTTAGGGATTTATTATATGTATGTTACTTTGTGGGTTTGAATCACGCACAAAACTTTGAAACTCTTGAAATCTCACTGTTGAAAAACTAATAGGAAAAACATTTTCTAGATCACACGTTAAGTTTGATGTATCTGTCAAAATTTCACCTTTATGTTTTTTGTAGGACAACAAAATCAATGAATCCATTAATATGCAGAATGATATTCTTCCCATATAAATTGCTGTTGAACATACTGGGCGGTCCAGGTAAGCCTTGTCTTCCTGGCTGTCCTGGTAGGCCTGGTGGTCCAGGAAATCCGGATCTTCCTGGGATTGATTCACCTGTTCCAGGAGAACCAGGGTCACCTTGAAAACCTTGAGGTCCTGCTGCCCCACTTACTCCTGGCAGGCCAGGCAGACCTATAAAAAAAAATTCTGTTATATGGCCCATACAGTTTCATATTAACTATTACCACAAGATATTAAGGAAGACAATGATGGAGAAGAGAACTCTGCATAGAGACCTCATAGCAGCCTTCCAGTGTCTGAAGGGGGCCTATAGGGATGCTGGGGGGGGACCCTTCATTAGCGACAGTAGTGAGAGGAAAAGGGGTAATGGGTTCAAACTTAAACAGGGGAAGTTTAGATTGGATATGAGGAAGAAATTCTTCACTGTGAGGGTGTTGAGGCACTGGAATGGGTTGCCCAGGGAAGTTGTGAATGCTCCATTGCTGGCGGTGTTCAAGGCCAGGTT
>JANRGW010019986.1:0-11432 GCA_024733675.1 Psilopsiagon aymara | reverse complement strand
TTCCCAGGCTGAAAGTCAAAAACACAGCACTGCACCAGCTACTAAGAAGAAGAAAAATGACTGCTACTGCTGAACCCGGGACAACAGTATTCCTCTGTCAGATCAACTCTTCAGCTTGCTATAGGTCCTTTATCTGTTTTTACTGCCTCTGGCACTTCCCTAAGAAGCTACAGTCAGACTGCTGCTCCTTGCAAGCCACTGTGTATTCATTCTACACTAACAGAGAATGCTGCAGTAGCAAATAAAAACAGCCAGAAAGCTAATCAATAGGAAGAAAGTCTATCTACATTTATTTTGAGGATTGTTTGGGCTCCCATAAGGCACAAGGCTTCTCTGCATCTCTGACAGATAGTTATCAAACTGTCTCTTGCACAGTCAACACCATCATTGAGGCAAACACACACGATTTAAGAGCCTTTCATATTTGGCTCATAACTTTATTTTTGGAAGAAAATTAGAACTTTGTCAGCTTGAAAACACCACAATAAAAACAAGATCATTACTCTTTCCTTGCTTGGTGAAAGCTTTATGGCTCAAACAGCTTTTCTAGTCCTTTATGTCCTGTCTTGATGATGCATCTAATGAATAATCTCCCTTTCTCCTCTATAATTCACTTGACAGCAAAATGATGTATTTTAAAAATCACCCAACTTTCTAAACAGTATCTTATCTCCCTCATTCCTATCCTAATTTTGAAGTTAATGTCTCTTCTCCATTTTATTACCTTCTTTAACCCAAAAATGCTCCCCAACACTGTCAATCAGCCATCTGTCTCCACAAAGCACTTTCGCTCCTTGCTCCAGCTTTTGCTCCTGGGGCAGGATATGCTTTCTCCAGAGCCACTGTCCATAGACAGGGACCTTCAGCCTAATCACTTTGAGAAAAAATCCTCTTAATTCATGGTCTTCCTTTGCAGCCCAAGTGTTCAGCAGAACTGAATACCTGCAGACTATAGTGGCCAGGAGTGGAGAGTAATGCTAGAAATCTAAACCCAGGATATTCAAGTCTTCTCAAAGAAATGATAGTTTTCTTCTACTAAAGGTACTGAGTAGTTAAGAAAAGGGGAATATGCTGATGAGTTTATGGGACAGTTGAAGAGAAAAAGATTTCCATGAAGATTGCTTTTAATCAGTCACTTGCCAAAGTATTCCAAGTCAACAAGATCTATTACCTTCACCTTGAGGCTGATACATAGCTAGTTTCAGTTACCTACAGCACACAGACTTGTAACACTGGGATTAAAAGGTTTATATGGCCTACTTCCTATCTTCTTCACTAATGAGCAAAATATCAGCAACAAAATTCCAAACCCAAGTAAAGACTGAAATATAGTGGAAGGTGGGGGTGTCCTAAAAGCATTGAGACAGAGAGAGAAATTACAGAAAGCTGTATGAAAAGCAGCTTCAAGTATAGGGGAGAAGTGATCCTGCCTACAAATTGTCCACACAAGACTGCATGCACATTAAGTTGGCAAGTTAATAGTAGTATGAGAGGGAACATGATAACTGCTTCCAAACAATCCTAAATTGTCTAAGATGTTGTCATGGTTTAAGCCCAATTTAAAAAATGCGGAAACATTCAGGGTAGTTTGGGATGAGAAAGAAAGGTAAAAAATGGATCAAATCTAGGAAAGAAATCTTTGGCTATTAGGAAGATTTCTTGACATTGAAATGCCCAAGTCTAAGGCTTTTCTCAGTTTCAAATCTATTGGAATGAGCAGAAACAGAGCAATTTCACCCCATATCATTCGCAGGGGGAGTAAGGTATCTGATCCCCCTACAACTGATTCTCCCAGCACATTTTAATCCTAGGTCTCCATATCTTAGCCATAGGCTTCTTGAGCAGAAAGATTTTTCATCTTCATTTATGCTGGAGGAAATCATACAAGCAGGTGTTCACCATCAAGTAGTGGCAGCCAAGATGCGTTTCCTACTGCGTCATCTGTCCATCTGTCTGTCCAGCTGACCATCATTCATGGAGCGAGGCTCGGAGAGGCATGCAGTCAGCAACTCGGAGTGAAGTGTAGAGAGTACTTCAACAAATCCTAGAGTCACACAGGTGCCATTGCTGTGCCGTGAGACCCTATGTCCTGCTACGTCCATTAGATACAGGTGTATAAAGAAGCAGGTGACTTCTGTGAGAGCATTCAAAGCAAGTATTATCAATGGCTCTTTACTCCACACATCCATTAAATAAAGATACATGTGCTCCCTTTTTTTTACACTAGAGCTAGGACCTAATTCACACAGTTTTATCACAAATGTAGTGAGAGCTGATATTCCCTTTAAGGGCCTATTTTATTCTCTAAGTACACTTTATTATTTTTTTATGTTGCAGAGAAATATCCATAAAATGTGATCCCACAGTGCCCAGAAAAAGTAGGCAGAGAAAAGGAACCTTTTCATTCCCCTTAATGAATCTGAGGGGGCTGACTTACAGTTCTTGAATGTCTGAAGATGGCAAAGATTAATAAGAGAGCAAAAACAAATCAATCATAAGTCTTGTATTTTATAAATAGATGGCAGAGTTTTGAAGAACTTTTCCATTCTTCAATTCAGCAGTGAATTTAACCCTCAGGTCCTTCGGCAGGACTCTCCCCCTTGAGTTGTGTGGTGATTTTTTTTCTCTGCAGGAAAGATGAGACCTAAGGAAGAAGGGGAGGAGAGGAGAAAGGAGGAGGGGCTGAAATAAACTGATTCCAAGTTTGATTCCAAATAATATTTTAACTTCAACAAAAAAGCTGCAGGGTTGAGAAGGCACCATCAGCAAATTCCTGTTCTGTCCCACTGCTTGAGACACCTCCCTGAAGTACAAAAAGCCAGTCACCACTCAGAACTGGCTATTTTCTTGGACCTCTCTATAACTAAGTTGAATAGATTCCCATAGCTTAATAGCGAACACATTATATCCAAGAAGGAGGCAGAAGTAGCTCCTATTAATAGCTCCTCAGAGTTATGGGAAAGGAATGTGCCTCCCCACCATGGACTGCACCATAGAGGTGCTCTCCAAGTCCCTGCCCAACCTACTATATCCACCCTGCACAGTGCAGCACTGCAAGGTGGTATGGGATGAGGCTCAGAGGACATGTATTCACCTTGACCCAAACCAATACGCTTAGCAGAAGGCAACTACATGGATCAGAGTTCCAGGCACTGGTTTGGAAATGGGCACCCCAGAGCTGACTCTGTGCTGCTGCAGAGCAGTATTGAAATCAAGACCAGATATCTTGCCAAAAGACATATCTGAGTTAGACACAATGTCTTAGGCTCACCAGAAAAATAATGAGATTAAAATCTACTTTGATTTGGTGGTCAGACTATCCCCTCTAGTCCTAAGAGATCATGTCTCCATTAATTGCAGCAGATCGAACAGAGCTTTTCTCAAGACAACTTTGACATTTCATTATTGTATTAAACCATTAGGCGTTTTGCTTACCTCTTCTGAGATGCATGTTGTCTTTTTTAGGACTGGGGTTCATATAACAGGCATTTATATCTTCTTTCACAAAGTTGTCCAAACTGTGTTTGAGTATCAGTCTTCCTCAGGGCCAAGAGTACTGCTCTAAATCGGAAAAAGTTTCAGCTGAGATTCTGAACTTCCAGTCCGTAAGCATGAGAGAAAAACAAGTGACTTTTATATTGCGTATTGGTCATTAGGAAAAGTGTTTCCAGTTCATTCTGCAAGTATTCTCTAGCAAAATTCTGTAGTTGCTCAAAACTTCTTTGCAGAATCACTGACATAGGCATTTCCTTTGTATTTCACAACATTTCAATGGTCTTCTTGTTACACTAGGGCTTACTATTCTTTACAGTGCACAAAAAGCAGTTTCCACTCAGTAATGGCTATTTTATTGGACCTCTCTATAACTAAGTTGAATGAGATTCCCATAGCTTAATTTTCCATGCTCTGCACAAGCAGGTCAGTTTACAACTCAGCGAAACCAATCTAGTTGCCCAGTTTGAGTATCTATGTTTATCCAGAAATTCTCTCCTCTAAAGCAAGCATTATTCATTAGGAACATGCTTATTATGCTTCTGAAAGGTCAACACTAGCCTTTTGTCTTCAAAATATTCCCCAGACCAGGGGGAATTCTTAGATGACCAGGCATCTCCCAGGCAGTTGGGAACTTCTGTTATTCCTCCTGAAAAAAGGAATAGTGATGCAAGACTCCATGTTGTGTTCTCAGGTACTGAGAAACATTGGGTTCTCTGCTAAGCATAAAAACCTAACCATGTTCTAAGACCCAGTGTAACAGGCAGACACTCAGCCATTAGTTTTCTGCTAACTATTAGATGGTCCAGGAAGTCAGATGTGCTCAGCAAAGATGGAGGAGAAAGCTCTCATCCTACTAATCATTGCATTATTCCACTGCTTTTGGTGCCATTGCTTTTCTTAATTAAGTGAAATGAGCCCCTTCAAAGTTCCCACCATAAAATCTCACTTAATTCCTCATAAATAATGTCTCTAGAGCTCATTCATAGTAATAAAAATATATAGTGCATTGATTGAAACTGCTGCAATTTATACATGTTAAATTTAAAGATGCATTATGGGGCATAATTCCTTAACCATGACACTCCAGTTTGCATTTCATTAAAAATTCAGGAGCAGAGATTGCCATGTAGTGGCAAAAACAATAGAACTCAATGAAACAATTTCCCTATTCTCTGTTGGAATCAATCCTTTCCCTGAAAAAAAATGGCAGTAATAATATTTTCTATAGATTTGGAAATAAGTGGTCAAGGCAAGGTTCAGGATCTTGAGTATCTCCGGGGAAGGAAACTCCACAACCAATTCCAATGCTCGGTCACCCTCACAGTAAATAAGTTCTTCCTCTCATTCAGGTGGAACGTTCTGCTTTTTAGTTTATACCCGTTGCCTCACATCCTATTGCCTGGGACCAGAGAGAGGAGTCTGGCCCCATCCTCTAGACATCCTCCCTTCAGATACTTACACACACTGAGCAGGTCCCCTCGAGCTAATTCTTCTCCAGGCTGAACAGGCCCAGCTCCCTCAACCTTTCCTCATATGAGAGACACTTCAGACCCTTAATCATTCTTGTAGCCCTTTGCTGGACTTGCTCCAGGAGCTGGATGTCTCTCTTGTACTGGGAAGCCCAGAACCAGACACAGAATTCCACCTGGGGCCTCACCAGGGCTGAGTAGAGAGGAGGGTTACCTCCCTCGACCTACTGGCAATGTTCTTCCTAATGCATCCCACAATAACATTGGCCTTCTTGGCCACAATGGCACATTTCTAGCTCATGGGCAACTTGTTCCCCAGGACCCCCAGGTCCCTCTCTGCAGAGCTACTTTCCGACCTGTACTGGTGCATGGGGTTATTCCTTCCCAGGGGCAGGATCCTGCACTTGCATTTGTTGGATTTCAAAAGGTTCCATCTTTCCAGCCTGTCTAGATCCTTCTGAATGACAGCACAGGACTGCGGGGTACCGGCCACTCCTCCCAGTTTCGTGTCGTCAGCAAACTTGCTGAGGAAGCACCCTACACATCCAAGACTTTGATGAGTAAGTTAAACAATACTGGAACCAATATTGACCCTTGGGGGGCAACACTAGTTACACATCTCCTACTAAAGTCTGTGCCACTGTTTTTAATATGTTCAGTAGCTGTAAACAGCATTACCTGTTAGGTTTAATCATTAAGTATTTCCTTCCCCTTTGTTTAAAACAAGACAAATGCAGAACTGAAACTGCAGGTCTGCTCCATCAGAGAGCACTTCATACTGCCAGCAGTGCAAATGCACTCCACTTTAGCTGAAAGCTCAGCTTTGGAAGACCTCTAAAAGCAGCAGTAAGCTCTCATAAAACAAAACAAAACACAACACCATATTTCAGATTATTGCAGGACATTCCTGGTGAGCCACATCCTGAGCTACTGAACATTAAGGCTTTCAGCTGTATAAGCTGATTTCCAGCCTACAGTCCATCATTATATTCCTACAGCCAGAGGACGTCTTGTGCATGCCACCACATTCATGCATGCCCTGAAATAAGCTGTCCACCTACCTGTGCGCTGTCAGTCACCGCTTTATTTGCCACAAGCAAGATGGTTTCAGCTTGACCAGCCTTCAACCCATCTGAGACAGAGTTCTCTTCACGCTAGTAAGGATCAGATGAGTGTTTGCTATTTGTTTCACTATTCACAAAGCTATTGGCTTCATGTTTTATAGTGATATCAAAATGAAACTTTGCCCATGCCAGTAACAGTTACTGTCAAGACAGGGCCATACTATCCATTTATCTCCCGTGCACCTGCCATCATAAACTGTCTCTTTCTATAGATTGATGCGTACAGGCAAAGATGTGCCAGGCTTTCTTCCCAAACAGGCACAGAAATGAAAAAACATTGCACAGGCAAAGCAGTAGAGAGGGGATGTTACTAAAACCCGGTTATAATTAAGGACAGAAACATTTCTGTCAAAGAGGATAGATTTTCACTTCTGATGCCGGCCGAGAGCAATGCCATTTGAACAAAGAAGGCTCCATAAGATTTAAAGCACTCAGTGCAGCAGGAGTGGTCTGGGCCAGGTTTAGTCTGCAGCAGAGGACCCTTTTTCAATGGCACCTATTTACACCTTAAGGACTGAGCAATGCTGCATCATTCCATCCTCCTTCTCCTCTGCTTATCACTCACTGGGCAGAGATCTGCAGCGGACCAACCTCTCCCCTGAAACCAAGCAGAAATCACCAAAGCCTGTGGGAGCCTGATCTTGTGTTTGGTTTGAACCCATTCCCAGACCAAGGAAACCTGCCAGCTAAGGAAACCAAATCTTTGGAATGAAGCAGAATAGAAATTTGATGCATGAAGATGAGCCTCCTGTCCCTTCCAAATGCCACTGCCCACTAAAGGTGGTTCCCCCTCTGCCCTACCCACTACAGGTGGTTCCACCCCCTGCCCTGCTTACCACTGCAGAGCACTGCAGTCAACAACTCCTCAGATATCCTCTATTGATGAACATTCTTTTAAAGTTAACTATCATCATAAAACAGGAACAAGATTCTGCTTTACAATTCGCTGGGGATCTTCACTTTAGCCAGCTGTGCTCAAAAAAGGAGAGAAGGGTACAGGAGCTTTCATTGCATGTGTGGAAACGAGCAGAAATGCATTGGGAAGTAGAAATACAACTCCCAGCTGGACAATCCAGACCCCAAAAGGATGACACAAAACCTGCTGTGAAAGCAATCCACTTGCCTTTGAGAAAGAGCCGGACTGCTAGTGAGCTATGCAGAAGCAAGCAGGCAGTTTCTCATTAAGGACCTATATATGGTCCATATATATCCTCTTTTCTTCCACCACCACCTTTATTTACATTCTTTTCTAACTATCTGCTCTCTTTTTGAGGGTGAAGGGTAAACAGTCATTACTTGGTGTCCTTTATATCTGAGTTGTTTTCATGGATGCAGGATATTTGCTTCCTTTTGGGCTGCCAAGTGAAAAACCCTATAGCAATTAATGTAAAAAGTGAGGGTTGATTGAGTTTCCAATGTAACAGTACTGTTCTTAATAATATCAACAACGCTGAAGGCCACAATCCATTAGTACTGGGGAATTTAATATCAGAGACAAGGAAATAGCTTATAGCTATCACATGTCTGTTAGGAAATGATTGTCAAAGGTGCTTTATTGCAGAGGATTCGAGACTTATGGAAGTGATGGAAAAGGCTGAATGCAGAATGGTACTGCAAGTGCTGGAGGAAGTACTGAGACACCACAGTATTGTTCATTCTCTTTGCTTTCCCAGCAAAGCTTAGCTGCTTACATAGAAGAAGACAAGTTTGTGCACAAGTACTAGATAGGAACCCAGGAGGTATGAACCTCCTGGTTGTTTCAGGTTACCAGTCAAGAAGCACAGCAGTAAACACTAAATCTGTTGTCTGTGTACCTCCTAGCAGCAGCAATTCAAAGGAAAACTCATAAAGACTAAACTTCTTCCTAGCAGAATTTAATCTTCTAATTAGTAGTCATCTTCTTATCAAGAAGGTGCTGATTGTAGAGGCTGGGAAAAGATCATAAAAGAGATTAACCTGCAGCAATAAGAAACCAAAGGCCAGTGGCCGTACCTCACCTAAAAATGGCAATACAGCTGTTCAGCAAACAACTGTTGCCTGTGACCATCATTCCCTCATTTCTGGACTTTCCAATTGTGTTTCACTGAACTAGGTGCAGCCTCACAGACTGAATCTGACAGCTTCCCTACTTGAGAACGTTTGCACTTACCTTCCACACTTCCAACCACACAGATGGGAAACCTGACCCTAAACAAAAGCCCATCTACTACCTGGGTTTTTTTCTCCTTCGTGTTTTTGTGCTTCTTAATCGAGCAGGAAAAAAACCCTAAAAAAGACAAATTATTGCTTTAAATATTAGGAGCAGTTCTGCCTTGAAATGAAAATTCAAAACAATTGCTGTGTTCTAAAATATCCTTGGGTTACAGGCTTAGTATGAAGCAGTTCTCAGTAGAATGTATTTCACTGGCTTTCCAAATAACAGTCTAACCACGAGTATAGATCTCCTGAATATTTCCAGTGTAAATGATCAATTAAAGAACAGGCAGCTGGATGTTTGCAATCTGTCTTTTAGTAAACTTCTCCCTTTCTCCTACTCAGATGGAAAATTTCTGCTGGGTCCTGAACAGCAGAGACCTTGAGGAGCCCTCATGTTGGGAAAATAAAGGGGTCTCTTCCTTTGTCTTTTTGCTTACGCTGATAAGGATCTTTTAGGAAAATCCTGCTAAGCCTTTCTTCCCAAATGCATTCCCCAGCCAGCCTACAGTAGTTATTTGTCTTCCAAAAGTCAAGATTTATTGCAGTGAAAAAGAGCTTAGAAACAGGACACCCATTTTAGCAGTGATCAGAAAGAAATGCTACATATGACTGAGGTCTGTATGTTATCCACCTTAAAATATCTGACCTTGTTTAGCAGCACGTTAGCCATTAAATTCAGTTTTCTGCTACTGCAGACACCACTTTATATAATACACTTTAGACTCCACCTTACATGCAGTCCAGCTTTTTGCTCTCATTCTTCTTACTGGAAGACAGATTAGAAATTTGATCAATAGCTAGAAGCCTTTTCACATATTCATTCTCAGTGAATTCATAGGTAATATACATTCATGTGCTCTTGGAGCAATGCAAAATGTACCTTTTCTTTCTCTGATTTTTATCTCTCTGATTCATGTATAGACACAAGTCCTAAGGAATACAGTCTCACCTACTTAAATATGATGCAGCCTAGAAATAGCGTCCTAAGATCAGGCAGTCCCTGGGACTCTTAACTCCCATAGCCATCAAATAATGAATTCCTGAGCTACATCTCTATCAGCTATACACTTACAGTGTGTATATAAGACCTGAGCAGGTAGTAATTATTCAATACTCAACTGATAAAATCCAGACACTTGCCTATTCAGACATTTGCAGCTGACCAGATCTCTATTTATAGATTAGTTTTGTTGTTAGGCTCAAGCACAAGACATAAGTTTTCACACACTGTAGTTAAGGTGACGATTTTTGTTCTGCTGTATTGCACTGGCCCCCTTTAAATTTTGGCACTCAATCACAGATGGAAGAATTTGATTCATGGGAGAATTTGATTGATAGGATGAATACACACAGTATTAATCAATGACTGGTGTTGTGCACAGTCTTCTTCATGACCAGAAATGCACAGGTCAAGAGACACTCTATACTTGCCAAATGGGATGTACTCACTCATTTCAATTCAGAGCAAAGGGAATGTTTTGCAAACCCAGACCAAGGAAAAATTGTGACTGGGCCACCATGAGCCCAAACCTTGTGAAATGCCATCAGAATAGCCTGCATTTTGTCTATCTGAATCGTGAGCTCAATCAGGAAATGCAAATTTTAGGAAGACTAAACTTTGACAAACATAGTATTTCCTTACTTGAGGGTAAGCACAATCCAGGTGTGAACCCACAGATGTGTCCTATCCACAAAGTGCACAGAATGCCAGAGTTTCAGACAGGGTTCTTCCTGCAGCACAGACCCTGTTCTGGCAAGAGTTCTCACCAGGCTGAGCTCCAATAAAGCACCTCGTTATGTCCAAGACCCACCAGAATTCCACAGGTGACTTTGAGAGGTCTTTCCTTCTGCTACAAAATACTCAAAATCAACCAGGATCATCCTCAGATTGTTCCATTCTCCTGGATAGTGACAAGATGAAGAGTGTTTAAAGTGTGAATTTTGTCTTTTAGTAGTGGGATGCACAGAGAGACAAGTTTAATAGTTGAGACAAAAGTCAATACATGGTTTGTAAGGATAATGAAAGAATAAAATTCACTTTTTTTTTTTTGCTTGGAAAATATGTTTTTTTTTTTTTTTTTTCCCCCTATTCTCATTCTCTACAGCAGCTGGGTCATTTTTATTCCTGTGTGAGGAAGGAAGCAAACCCAGAAAATTTCATCTAGAAAAGTAAACACTCCTAATAATATTTCACACTGGAGAAGTATCTCCCTTAGTGCCTACCAATTCCCTAAAGCAAAAATCTCTAAAGGCAGCACATTGAAATCAAAGGAAGAGACTGTTCTTTTACTTTCTCCAGCCCGACCCGCAAAAAAGCAGCTCTTTGATTTCTATGTTATACACTGCCTGTTG
The DNA here is from genome assembly GCA_024733675.1 of Psilopsiagon aymara. Lineage (NCBI taxonomy): Eukaryota > Metazoa > Chordata > Aves > Psittaciformes > Psittacidae > Psilopsiagon > Psilopsiagon aymara. The sequence goes on along the minus strand of JANRGW010019986.1, from coordinate 796 downwards.
TTTGTCAGCAGGAAAAACTTCAGAGTTCTAAAAATGCTTATTGCTTCGAAAGCAATAATGAAAACTGTGTTTGCCTTCAGATCGGCTATCACTGTTTTTTCCTGCAGAGACTGAGGGAAATAGGGAGAGGTGAAATTCCATGCTGTTATGTATAAAATAGTCTTTAAAGTAGTGCATAGGGAGTAAGCTGTATTGAAATTAACGGGTCTCATGAAGCTAAATCCCTGCTCACTACTTACAAAAACATAAAAGTTAGCAAATTTTGAATCTTGATCATAAAACAGAAATTAAACCAACACAGTTGACTTCAGAGAGCATGAATATATTTCATTTCATTAGGAAATGGCATTTGGACAGAAATGCAGCCTGCTTGTTAGAAGATACATCTTTTTCACAGCAGAGTTTTTTGCCCTTAGATCATTGTCAGCATCACAGGGTCTTCACAGTATGATGGCTCTCACATCAGAAGGAAGCTCTTTATTTCCTTCATGGATGGTGGGAAGATTGCCGTAATCCCAGCCATGATTTCATTGCATCTCCAATAGAGCCATGATAATACATTAAAATAGAAGAAACTCTACTCTGCATTATGCCTTCTCCTGGAAGGCATGCTGAGGGACATGAAAAACAACAAGGTGCTTGGTGACAGCCAGCATGGCTTCACTAAGGGGAAATCCTGCCTGACAATCTGGTGGCCTTCTGTGATGGGGCTATGGAACTGATGGACAGGGGTAGAGCAGTTGATGTCACCTACCTGGACTTGTGCAAAGCATTCGACACTGTCTCACATGACATC